>SJXQ01009035.1:1873-19844 GCA_006408695.1 Aepyceros melampus
TGATGATAATGAAAAAAAATCAAGTTCTGTTATTATATATATATATATATATATATATATATATATATAGAGAGAGAGAGAGAGAGAGAGAGAGAGAAATATTTTCTAGGAATATCATTGTGAATAATGACTCCTCCCTGCCTCTGATGCTATCCATCAGAACAAGAACAATGAAAAAGCACTGGATTCAACCATTTATCAAGGAGTTATTATGTGCTAAGGACTTCCATATACATTACCTATGGTTAATCCTTAGAAGAAGGTACTATTCCAAGGATAGTTTACATGAGTTGCTCAGGGTCACAGCATTTCTAAAGAGTGGAGTCAGATTCAACATCAGGCCTCTGTTACTTGCATTTCTTCAAATTCAGTATTCTTTCCACAGAATCACAGCTGAAATTAGGATGATTCTTTAGGGATGAGGTATTTGTCATGAATTAAGACTGTTGAGGTGTTGTTACTTTGACATACAAGATGCATGGGAAATAAGATTTCTGTCCTTCCACAAAAGTTTAAAGACTTTATTTTTAGGGCAGTTTTAGGGTCACAGAAATTGAGAGGGAAGTACAGAGATTCCCTCTATATCATTGCTTCCAACATATGCATAACTTTCCCTCATTATCAACATCCTCCACTAGAGTGGCACATTTGATGAACTTACATTGAAACCACATCATAATCACTCATAACCACAAGTCCAGATTGTACACTAGGGTTCACTCTTGGTGTTGTACATACTGTGCGTTTGTACAAATGTATAATGAAATGTATCCACCATTATTATATCATACAGAGCATTTTTACTGCTATAAAAATCCTCTGGTATTCTACCTATCTTTTCTCTCTTCCCTCCTCACAATCCTGGCAACAACTGATCTTTTTACTGTCTCCATAGTTTTGCCTTTTTCATAATATCACATAGTTGGCATCATTTAGTTGTAGTCTTTTCAGATTGACTTCTTTCACTTAGTAATATGTGCATGTGTTTCCTCCATATTTTTTCATGTCTTAATAACTCATTTCTTTTTTTTTAATTTTTATTGGAGTATAGTTGATTTACATTGTTGTGTTAGTTTCTGCTGTACAGCAAAATGGATCAGTTATACATATACATCCCTTGCCTGGAGAATCCCAGGGATGGTGGTGCCTGGTGGGCTGCTGTCTATGGGGTCGCACAGAGTCGGACACGACTGAAGCAACTTAGCAGCAGTAGCAGTAGCATACATATACATCCACTCTTTTTTACAGATTATTTTCCCATATAGGCTATTGCAGAGTACTGATTAGAGTTTCCTGTGCTATATTATATATCCTAGGAGAAGTTCCCTGTCCTTATTTTATATATAGTGGTATGTATATGTCAATCCCAATCTTCCAGTTTATTCTCCCTCCAAACCTCCACCTCACTCCTGTAACCATGTTTGTTTTCTACATCTGTGACTCTGTTTCTGTTTTTTAAATATGTTCATTTTTATCATTTTTTTATATTCCACATATAAGTGACATCACGATAGCACATTTCTTTTTAGCTCCGAATGATATTCCATTCCATGGATGTATCATAGTTTATTTATCCATTTACAAATTATGAATAAAGTTGAAAGGGAAGCAATTTTCAAGTCAGTAAATTCATTTAGTACTATTTGCTAAATGATATTTGCTAAAAATAATTTGTCTTTCCCACTCCTTTTCCCTACCTCTTTTCCCCAGTCTCTAAAAAGAAAAACATACCTTTCAAATGTCAGGAATCTTACTGTGATACTTTGACTCAGGCTGTATAAACCCTTGAGGCTAAGTAAAACAACAATTCAAATATTCACATCCAGGAATCTTCTTTAACTCAAGACCTCTTCCTCATCCATCTCACTAACAGATGCATTTCAAATACAATTTTATATTTTATTTTTAATAATAATCATGATGTATAATATCTTCATGCTATTCTTACCTACTGTGTATTATGACAATTGCAACTATAACAATCTAGAAGACTTTTTATAATTAGACACTTATGGCTACAAGGAAATAAAAATAATTCAATTTCTATTTATGTACCTATTTTGTTGTAGAAAAATTCAATATGGAGTTCAGTAGAGGACTTTCAACTATAAAAATATATTATGATAGGCTATGATTCTGTAGGAAGAAGGTAATGGATATTTTATTTCAAGGAGAAAAAAGAAACAATGTATTTTTCCTGATGGTTAAAGAAAAGTTAACACTTTCAAGTTTAATGTTTGATGATAGACATCAATTGCTCTGGTTTCTAGAATCCAATGAATATCTTTAAATATGTAATGTAACAGTTTTATTTTAAATTGTCAATACGTATAGTATGCTAGAAATTATACCTTTTGCAACTGTTTAAACATGATGAAAAAATTTAGATGTTAACTTAGAAATGAGTGAGGGAGTAAATAGCTTCTCAAAAAACTTTTAGGAATTATGTGAACAGACATTTGAAGATCCCAATACTATAGGGGGTGTTGTCAGGGTTAGGTTTAGTGTGTGCAAAGCATCTAGGATAACAATTAATACTGCTATTAATTGAAGGACTAAGTTCTAATTTTAACCCTCTTTCTTCCTTGGTATTTGGTCCAGGACACTTTTATTTCTCTGCACTTTAGTTTCATTGTCTAGATAAAGGATAACACAGATGACTGTAAAACACTTTGAGTGCAGGGATTAGATGATAGCTAAACATTAGTAATGTTGATGATAATTTTCATCATGATGAAAATATAGGCATAAGCTCTATAAATCAAGAAATAAAGTAGGTGTTCAATAAATGTTTGTTGAATTAGTTAATGAATGTTATAGGGAATCTTCCTAGAATGAAAGACCATTTACCCATTCCTTGGGCATCTTTCCTTGGTATCTGCATTGGTGTTTTTAAAGAAAATGGACATTTTCTCATAAAGAAAAATGAGTAGGAAATAAAATCCTTTCCTGGGATGTGGCTACCTATTAATTCTCAGTTTCTCATTGGACTCTTGTCCATTATTGTGATATAGTGTAGTGGTTAAGAGCAAGGTAGGTTCCACATGTAGGTCAGAAGGCTAGTGGGAAGCTGCTATATAGCACAAGAAGTTCAGCTTGGTGCTCTGTGATGGCCCAGTGGGGGTGAGATGGGTGGTAGGAGGGAGGTTCAAGAGGGAGGGAGCTCAAGAAGGAGTATGTATATGTATACATATAGCTGATTCACATTGCTGTACAGCAGAACTATACACATGGCACTCTAAAGCAATTATACTCCAATTGAAAAAAATTTTAAAAAAGATTTTTTAGAAAAAGCAGGGTAGGTACAAGTTTAAACTAGTTGAGGTTAAGTCACTTAACCTCTATTCAACTCAGCTGTCTCATCTTTAAATGGGTATAATAATGCTAACTTCATAAGATTGTTTTGAGGAATCATGAAGTCGGTTATGGGCTTCCCAGGTGGCTCTAGTGGTAAAGAATCTGCCTGCTGATGCAGGAGATGCACGTTTGGTCCCTGGGTGGCGAAGATCCCCTGGAGTAGGAAATGGCAGCCCACTCCAGTATTCTTACCTGGAAAATTCCATGGACAGAGGAGTCTAGTGGGTTACAGTCCATGGGTTCCCAAAGAGTTAGAAACAACTGAGCCACTGAGCATGCATGCCCCCATACTTGCGCGAGTTGGGTTATGGGATTATAGACTGTGTGGAAGGTAAAGAATATTTCTCCCATAGATATCCATGTCACAATCCATAGAATGTGTGACTGTATTGTCTTACATGACAAAAGGACCTTGAAGTCTTAAGTATCTTGAGATGGGGAGATTATCTTGGGTTATTGATGGGTCCTTATAAGAGAAAGAGGGAGGCAGGAGGGTCAGGGTCAAAGTGATGCAGTGGGAGAGAGACTTGACTGGCTACTACTGGCTTTAAAGATGGAGGAAGGGGGCTATGAGCAAGGGGATGTAGACAGCTTCTAGAAGCTGGAAAAGGCAAGGAAATGGATTCTCTCTTAGAGTCTCCAGAAAGAACACAGCCTATTTGATGTCTTGATATGGCCCACAGAGTTGTATTTTTAATTTCTGACTTCCAAAAGTGTAAGATAATAAATTTGTGCTATTTCAAGTCATCAAAGTTGTGATAATTTGTTACAGCAGCAATAAGATATTAATACAGGTAGAGAAGCTGTTTCTACTCTATTTACAATCTCCTTTAGTTCTGGCTTTCTTCACAAGGCAATGTAATCTAAACACTTTCCCAAAATTAAATTCAATCTTTTTTGCTCATGTACACACTATTTTCCAGCCCCTAGTTACTGTTAGTCTAAAGGCAGCCACCTGTAAGAGTAGCCCTAGTTCTCCTACAATAGACAATGGACAAGAGGCCTCTCAGGGAAGCTGCAAGGCAGTTTATAACATCCTGTTTATAGCTTTTCTACTTACACATGGAAAATCACATGCTTTAATCAACAGCCAATGCAATGAGTTGGATTACAAAAACCACACTTTGTGGTCCTATTCAGGGAAAAATGAATTCATAATTATGGCCTCTTTTTCTCTGGCAGGGGTTCTGAGCTTAATACGGAGATCCAAGAGCAGGAGTCAACCCTTCAGGTAGAAGGCACATGGGAATTAGAACTCATAGAAATGGGAAAGGGAGGGGAAATAGAAGTGGGTCAGTCAGAGGGAAGCTGGAAAAAGGAAGGAAAAAAAAAACAACAAAAAAAACCCCCCAACAATCCAGCCAAATAAAGAGAAGTGAGAGACATCATTCCACAGTTGATCTCTCCTGGATTCTCACTCCCTCCCATTTTGGAAACTTTCCAGGAATACTCTAGGGGCTTCCCAGGTGGCTTAGTGGTAAAGAATCTGTCTGCTAATGCAGGAGATGGTGGGGAAGATCCCCTGGAGAAGGAAATGGCAACCCACTCCGGTATTCTTGCCTGGGAAAGCCCATGGACAGAGGAGCCTGGTGGGCTACAGTCCATTGAGTCGCAAGAGATTCTCACACGGCTTGGCGACTGAAAAACAACTAGTGCGGGCGCACCTGCTCTAGATGCTGCGCTGGGACAGCTATTAGCTGGGGTGGGCTGGGAATACTCTTTGTGAGAGCGGGCGCCCTGGCGGGGTAATGCGGAGATAGCAGGAAGGAGTCACAGGGCGCGAAACGGAAAGACTACATCTCCCAAGCCGCCACGCTTTCCAACTGGAGTCTAGGGCGCTGACTGCTCCCCAGTTTCCGTAGGGAAGCGCCGGGCTACCGCAGCTATTGTGCGTCGCGCTGTTGCCCTCCTCTTCCCGTTCGGGCGTCTTTGGAGGAAGGCTACGTTTCATTGTCGCCCGGCTTAACACCTCTGGCTCTTAGCAGGACAACAGGCCGCTCCTTCGGACCAGGAAGAACTTTAGGAGACGGCAGATTCTGGTAAAGAGACCCTAGGGTGCAAGTAAGATACAGTTTAAGGAAGCCGAGTACCCTGCTTCGGTACTTGGGCTTCGCCGGGGAAGGGCGGAGGCGCTGGCTTTAAGAAGGGGGAGGGGACAGTGCACTCCGGGTTACCCGCAGAGCTCGGCAAAGGAAATCTTGGGCTGGCTTGGCAGTTGGGAGCAAGGAGAGGCACCTCCCACCCTCAGCGCTCACCCCCGCCTACACCCTGGGCGGGCCAAAGTGTCACGTTTGCAGTTGCTTGGGAAGGATCCAGCCGCTCTCCGGAGAAGAGACGAGTTGGTTTCTGCTGCCTGTAAGGGGAGCTATGACTAGGGGGCATGTTGCTTGTTAAGCAGCACCCCGCCAGGATCCAACTGCGTTAGTTAGCTCTCCCCATCACCTGAAGCAATCGCCGGGCCGCCTGTTTCCGGTACAGACCAGCCAGCTCTCCCCAGGAATCTCATCTGAACAGGTATCTGTCCTCTAAAGGGAGGGAGGCTGCAGCTTCCTAAACGGGTCCTGCACTCTGTGCAACCCATCTTTTCCTCTTACTGTGCCACTGATGCTCTTGGTCTTTGTGTCTTTCCTTTCTCCTTCCAATCCCTGTCATCAGAACCATGGGGCATCCCCCGCTGGAGTTCAGCGACTCTACTTGGACAGTCCTGATTTCCGCGAGAGGCTCAAGTGTTATGAGCAAGAACTGGAGAGGACCAATAAATTCATCAAAGATGTGATCAAAGACGGCAACGCGCTTATCAGCGCAATGAGAAGTAAGTGGAAGACTTTCGATGAGCAGTTTCTGTGAGCCGTTGGTTCTGGCCTTTGGAGATCTTCCACACTCCAGCCCAAGTGTCTGAGGCTCATGGTTTTCCGGATATTTTGGAAGTGGGGTCAGTAGAAGTGGAAGTTGGTGGCTACAACTAGAATTGGGGTTTTCCCCTTCAGTGGTTTTGGTTTTATAAGACAGGATCTGTAGCTGAGGGACTGTCTTGTTCAGCAGCTATCCTTTCTTGTCAGACTCCTGTTCTAAAGGGACAGGCCACTTCCATTGTCAGACATGTTTATACCCATGTATGAAAGGGACATCTAAGCTGACCAAGGAACTGCCCCACAACCTCCTAAAGAATTGGGAATTCAGGCCAGCAGCTTGAGTCAGAGTTTTGTTCCTGCTTGGCCTCTGGTTGCTGCAGATAAATATGAGGGTAGTAAAAAATTGCCAATGGCAAGTTATTTTCTAAGGAAAGCACCTTTGCTCTTTAAGTTACTGAGTTATGGTTGTGTTCAAGGTTGGTCTAAGTTCAGAATTATTAAATGACCTCACGTGCCACTGAATTCTCCTCACATGTGGAACAAAGACCTGCCTAGTCCCTATTAGGAGGAGCCCAGATCCCTGGGTGCATAGAGAGCTCAGGTTGGGAGTCACCAGGTTGAAGGAACCTCACCTAGCTTGGCTTTCCAGGTCCTCAGAACTAAGAACTCTGGGACCCTCCCCTGCTTCCCCACTGTGTATAGATTTTTTATTTCTGCTAGTTGGCAGAAGGTTTGGAGTAAGAGAAAGAATAATAAACATCCCCAACAAGAGCGCAGGCAGATCAGTCCATTGTGCCAAAGTATATACCCAGAAGAATGGAAGATAGGGAGTGGGTGGTGATAATGCATTTTTTGTCTTCTGGTTGAAGGATGATTATGAAAAATAAAGTCAAAGTCACTGGCAAATATATTCTGTATACCTGTAATATTTTTTTTGAGTGGATTTATCCCACAAATAGTGTGTCTGGTCCAGCGTGGGGACCTTCTTAAGGCAAATACAGCCAACCGAGAGGAAGGAGAAAGACTTGGGAGCCACAGTGCAGTGGTTTTTGTTGTGCAGCTCTCCTGATTTGCCCCTTGGAGTCTGGGCTTTCCCTGTATATGTTGTCTGCCTACTTTGGTCATAAGTGTTGCAAGTTCCTACTTGTTGTTTCATTGAATTGGATCATGTGATGGTGTGTCTTATTTTAGTCTGAACAAGAGTAAACTCTTGGTTGCATCTTAAAGATGGGGTATTTGAAATGCTGATCCGTAGAGACTTTAGCCCAGGGTTTACGGTGTGTTGCGATTTAATAGACTTCATTGAGAGGTGAAAGATATGCTGGTTGTGTTACTAAAGTAGTTAGAAAGGTGAGGGTTCCTGAAAGGAAAAGCGGGAAATGTTTGTATTTTTTTGTTTTGTTTTGTTTACTTGTTACAGTAAACTACTTAGTGTAGTATTCATAGTTAAATGAAGCTCATCTAAGCCCCCAGAAGGGACTGGCTTTGTGAAGTATAGGATAAGCTGAAAGTATTTGTGAAAATACAGTTCAATAAAATGGTGGAGGAAAGGCAAAAGTTTTCTAGGCAAGTGGAAAGTTGTGGTTTTTATTCTTTCCTTTTGGGGGATTAAAAGTGGTGAGAGTCGACAATTATGCAGGTTTAAACCTTTGCATATGGGCAGAAGATCCAAGAGTTATTTTGGCTCAGGGGATTCTTGGTATTTATGGTGGTTTTCCTTTCTTGAGTATACACAGAAAGCCAAAAATAGGACAGTTAGGAAATAAAACCCAGCAGCTAACCCAGACTCCATTTCTGTTCTTTAAGTTACATGATTCTATAAACATGATTTGCTAGAGGCAAAGACAGGATGTTTCCTGCTGTCTTGACCACAGTAATGTTTTACTCCCACTCTGCTTCCTCAAAATGGGCTAGCTGGGCAACTTTTTCAGAGTAAGTGAGATAGCCGCAAAACAAAGGTATACTTCTGCTTTGTATGAAGGAAAAAGGAGGAAAAAGGAAGAGAGAACACTGGAATTAGATTAGAAGACCTGGGTTACAATCTTGGCTTCATCATTTTGGGATAGGAAGGCACATATCATATATTTCAGATATAAAATGGCGGTAATTATATGCACCTCACAGAGTTGCTTTGAGGCTCAAAGGAGTTAATTGATTGTGAAAGTATTTTGTAAATGGAAACGGGTAAATATTTTAAGTTGTTGATAATACATCTTCAGGTTAATGATATACTGGCTGAATATACTTTTTGGTAGGTTTCTAAAGGGAAATCCATAAACAAAAGTAGTTGGAAACATTTTTTTTTGCTGTCATCCTGTTGGAAAATTCATTCCCTATATTGGCATGGCTCAGTGATTAATTTTGTATATGTGTGTGGATTCATTTTGTCATTTGGAATCTGGCATTAAAAGTAAAGAATTATTGGCACTTTTTCATTTAATTTATTAAATTGACCATCAAATCAACTGGTATTTCTGGTAACCAACGAAACCTGGTGCTTCACGCTGCAAAAATCAGCTGCAGTTTTTGTTTAAGTTGTTAAGCTAGTTGGAACTTGATTTCCAGCTTGTGTTTGATTTTGTACAGAGCTCTAGATAAGGTTTTAGTCACAGCTGTGTGTGATTAGTTTATTAAATATGGATTCTATTTGAATATCTAGATTTTCTTAGATCTGTGCTCAGAGGTAATTGATGTTATGAATGATATTCAGTATGTCTTCTTTGGGAAAGTGACTGATTTGCTCCCTCCCCTTAAATGTGATCTATTCATCATCGTTGGAGTAAAAAATGGTGATTATAATTTAAATCAATAACAAATAGAAACATTGGCACTCTGAAAGGTGAATATATTGCCCACTTTTCTTTTTGTTCTATTAAAAAAAAATATTTATTTATTTGGTTGCATGGGCATGTGCGATCTTTTGTTGTGGTTTGCAGGCTGCCCCATGGCATGTGGAATCCTAGTTCCCCCACCAGGGATTGAACCCATGTCCCCTGCATTGCAAGGTGGATTCTTAACCACTGGACCACTAGGGAAATCCCTGTTCTTTGTTTTTATATTGGCAGCTTTGGTCCTTGATGCTGTATGAATATTTTCTATGTACTTAGGCTAGGTATTTACAACAAGTGAACATGATACACCTAATAAATGTTATATAATTCAGTGAACATGTATCATTCATTCAGTAAATACTCATTCATATACTAAATTCAAGCCATTGTTCTCACGGTTGTTACAAATGTTACAGAGAAAGTCACAGATGGTATCCTGCCCTCAAGGAGGTCCTAGATTGGTAGGGGAGATAAGATACGTATAGAGATCATTGAAGTATAAGGTAGTAGATATGGATCGGAGCCATAGAGTGGGACAGGTGGATACCATGGTATACAACATTAAAGAGAGGTCATTTCCCTGTGGAAGGATAAGGGAAAGCAAAGGAGAAAGTAGCATTGTAATTGGGGAGAATTGACTTATCACTTATTTAGCTGTTCCTATATGTTGTTGTTGTTCAGTTGCTCAGTCGTGTCCTACTCTTTTCGACCTCATGGACTGCAGCAGACCAGGCTTCCCCGTCCTTCACCATTTCCTGTAGCTTGCTCAAACTTGTGTTCATTGAATCAGTGATGCCATCCAACCATCTCGTCCTCTGTCATCCCCTTCTCCTGCCTTCAATCTTTCCTAGTATCAGGGTCTTTTCCAATGAGTTGGCTCTTTGCATCAGGTGGCCAAAGTATTGGAGCTTCAGCTTCAGCGTCCATCCTTCCGATGAATATTTCCTTTAGTATTGACTGGTTTGATCTCCTTGCAGCCCAAGGGACGCTCAAGAGTCTTCTCCAACACCACAGTTCAAAATCATCAATTCTTTGGTGCTCAGCCTTTTTTATGGTCCAACTCTCACATCCATACATGACTACTTTAAAAACCATACTTTGACTATATGGACCTTTGTCAACAAAGTAATGTCTCTGCTTTATAATGTTCCTGTATGCCAAGAATTAAAATCTTATAATAGACTTATGAGGCAAGGATTATTATTTCTACTCTTTATGTGAGAAAACTGAAGTTCAGAGGAATTAAGTAACTTTCGCAGTTGGTAAGGGCAGGAGTCTGAATTACAACCCAGATCTGACTCTGAGGGCCCTGCATTGCACTAAATTCAGGACAGGGAATTTCATGTAGTGGGAATGAAATAGAGAATGTAAAGGGGTAGCAAATAATTCAGGTAATCTGGGTTATAGGTGCAAGAAGAGAAGTTTGGGAGATGACCTTGGAATGGAAGGTTGAGGGCCTTGACTGTGAATGACCTGTTAAGTACTTTAGGCTTTTCTTTACAGGCAGGAAGTATTAAAAACATTTTTGGTAGCACAGAGGCATGGTTTGAACTGTGTTTTAGGAAGATTCATATGCAAGTGATAATGTTCCAATTCTAAACAAATATTTGTGACTTCTCTGCAGATTATTAGGAACTTTAAATTTTCTTTGATATAGCTCAGGGGTCAGCAGACCTCTTCTGTAAAGGGCAGTATTTTAGGCTTTGAGGGCATGTAGTCTCTGGCAATTACTTAATTGCCACTGTTGCGAGAAAGCAGCTATAGATAATATGCACATGAAATGAGAGTGGCTGTGTTCTAATAAAACTTTATTTATTGACATTGAAAAGTAAATTTCCCATAATTTTCATGTCACAAAATATGATCTTCCTTTGAATTTTTCAGCTGTTTAAAAATATAAAAACCGATAAACCTGTACGCAAGACAGCAAAAGAGACACAGATGTATAGAACGACCTTTTGGACTCTGTGGGAGAGGGAGAGGGTGGGATGGGTTGGCAGAGTGGCAGTGTAACATGTGTGATATCATAAGTGAAACGAATCACCAGTCCAGGTTTGATGCAGGATGCAGGATGCTTGGGACTGATGCACGGGGATAATCCAGAGAGAGGGTGTGGGGCNATCTCTACCATAAATTGATGTTAAATTTTGTTATATGCTTTTTTTCTGCATCTGTTGAGATAATCATAAAATTTTTATTCTTCCTTTTGTTAATGTGGTATGTTACACTGATTAATTTGTAGATATTAAGCCATTATTTCACCCTGTGTTAAATTCCATTTGATCACAGTATAAGATCCCATAAGTATTGCTGAATTTGATTTGTTAATATTTTTTGAGGATTTTTGCATCTATAATAATCTAGTGTATTGACCTATGATTTTCTTGTAGTGGCTTTGTCTGGTTTTGATATCAGGTTAGTGCTGGCCTTATAAAATAAATTTGGAAGCAATCTTGTTGGGTTTTGGAATGGTTTGAGGAGGATCAGTATTCAATCTTCTTTAAATGTTTGGTAGAGTTCTCCTGTGAAGCTTTCTTGTCCTAGACTTTTGTTGGTTGGGAGTTTATTGATTAGTGACTGAATTTTATTACTGATAATCAGTCAGTTCAGGTTTCCTATTTCTCCCTGCTCCCTGATTCTGTTTTAGAAAATTGTATTTTAGAATAATTTCTTATTTAATAATTTCTTACATTTTCCAGTGTTTTGCTGTATAATTCTTCATAGTGGTTTCATGATTCATGATTGCTTGCATTTCTGTGATACTGGTTATAACTTTCCCTCTCTCATTCCTGATTTTATTAATTTGGATGTTCTTTTTTTAAATTTTTGTATCTGGCTAAAGGTGATAGTTTTGTTTATCTTTCCAAAGAACCAGCTCTTAGCTTCATTGATCTTTTCTATTGCTTTTGTGTCTCTGCTCTATTTATTTCCACTCTAATCTTTTCTTCTGTCTTTTCTAATTTTTGGTTTTACTCATGTGTTACATTGTTTATTTGAGATTTTTCTTATTTCTTGAGGTAGGATTGTTTTGCTAGAGAATTTCCTCTTAGAACAGCTTTTCCTGCATCCCATAAATTTGAATGTTGTGCTTTCATTTTCATTTGTCTCCAGAATTTTTTTTCATTTCCTGTTTGATTTTTTTTTTTTACCCATTCATTGTTTAGTACTATGTTGTTTGGTCTCCATGTGTTTCTGCTTTTTCTTTTTTTCTCTTATAATTGGTTTCTAATTCCATGCTGTTTTGGTAGAAAGAGATGCTTGATATTATTTCAATCTTACTAATTTTTTGAGGCTTGTTTTAACATATGATCTATCCTGGAGAATGTTCCATGTGCTCCTGAAAAGAATATATATTCTGCAACTTTTGGATGGAATGTTCCGTATATATGCATGCATGTGTGCATTGCGTTTATTTGGCCAAATGGCCAATTCTTCCATGTTGATTTCTGTCTGGATGACCTCTCCATTGATAAACGGGGTATTAAATTTGCTTAATATTATGTTACTGTCAAAAGTACTATGTTACATAAAAGGACTATATATTTTTCCCTGCTCCATGTTTTATGTTTTTTACATCATAGTTTGTCTTTTTTTTTTTAAGGAATGATTTATCTGGAACATTTTTAAATGCATAGTCATTTAATGTATGAAATGTTATTAATGAAACTAAATATTTACCTTTGCCTGATTTATGTGCTAATTGTGTTTTAAATGATTTTTATAATAATTTTAATGAGATATCATTCACATCATGCATTTAAAGAATACAATTCAGTGGCTTTTGGTCTATTCAGAGTTATGTAATCATCACACCGGAGAAGGCAATGGCATCTCACTCCACTGCTCTTGCCTGGAAAATCCCATGGGCGAGGAGCCTGGTAGGCTGCAGTCCATGGGGTCGCAAAGAGTTGGACATGACTGAGCGACTTCACTTTCACTTTTCACTTTCCTGCACTGGAGAAGGAAATGGCAACCCACTCCAGGGTTTTTGCCTGGAGAATCCCAGGGACAAGGAGCCTGGTGGGCTGCCGTCTATGGGGTTGCACAGAGTCGGACACGACTGAAGTGACTTAGCAGTAGCAGCAGTCATCACACATTCGTCACCACAATCAATTTTAGAATATTTCATCACCCAAGAAGAAACCTCATACAAATTAGTAGTCATTCTCCATTTCTCCCCAACTCCAGCCCTAGGCACCCACAAATCTATTTCTTTTTCTATAGATTTGTTTATTCTGGACATTTCATAAAGGTGTAATTATACAACAGGCGGTCTTTTCTGTCTGCCTTCTTTCAGTTAATATAGTGTTTTCAGGTTCATCCATGTTGTTGCATATATCAGTACTTCATTATTTTTTGCTACTGAATAACATTCCATTGTGTGGATATATCACATGCTTTTTTTCATTCATAAGTTTCCATTTGCAGCTATAAAGAATACTGCTACTATGAACACCAGTGTACAATTTTTTTGTGTGGATATAGTTTCATTTCTCTTGAGTGCAACTTCTGGGTGATATGTTAACATTAGATCTAACTAATTAAGGAACTACCAAGCTATTTTCTAAAGCAACTACACCATTATACAAACTCACAAGCACCTTATGAGTGCTCCAATTTCTCTACATCCTCACCAACATTTGTTATTATCTGTCTTTTTATTATAGACATTCCAGTGAGTAGGAGATGGTATCTCATTGTGGTTTTGACTTGCATTTCCCTAATGGCTAGTAATATTGAGCATTTTTCCATGTGTATGTGTTTACTGGCTATTTGCATATCTTATTTAGAGAAATATCTGTTCAGATCTTTTGCTCATTTTAAAACTGGGTTGTCTTTTAATACTTGATTTGTGAGTTTTCTTTGTATTTTCTATATATAAGTACTTTATAAATGGGATATGTGATTCGAAAATATTTTCACTCATTCTATGGGCTATATTTTCTTTTTTGATAGTATTCTTTGAAGTACAAAAGATTTGGTTTTAAGTCTAATTTATCTTTGTGTGTGTGTGTGTGTGTGTGTGTGTGTGTGCTTTTGGTGTCATACCTAAGAAAGCATGGCGTAATTCACCTAACAAAGGTTTAAGCTTGTGTTTTCTTCTAAGAGTCTTATAGTTTTAGTTCTTACATTAGGTTTTTTGATCCATTCAGTGTTAATTTTTATAAACAATGTGAGGTTGGATTTGACATCATTCTTTGGCATATGGGTATCTAGTTGTCTCAGAAACATTTGTTGAAAAGGCTATCTTTTCTCCATTGATTTATTTTAGTACCTTTGTTGAAAATCAACTGATTGTAACTGAACATTTATTTCTGGACACCCAGTTCCATTTCATTTATCTATATATCTTTTTCTTTAAGCCAGTACCACACAGTCTTGATTACTGTAAATTTGAAGCAAATTTTGAAATCAGAAAGAGTGAACCCTCCAAATTTATTCTTTTCAAGATTGTTTAGGCTATTATCAGTTCCTTGAATTATCACATGAACTTTCACATATATTTTTATTTCTAGTTGTGGCTTTTTTTCTACTTGAATAAGACTCTTTAAAATTCTTGTGAGGCCAGTTTACTGGTGATGAACTCCTTTAGTTTTTGCTTGTCTGGTAAATTCTCTCTCTCCTTCAGTTCTGAGTGATAATCTTACCAGGAAGAATATGCTTGGTGGTAAGGGTGTTTTTTTTTTTCTTCTTCTTCTCCTTCTTTCAATACCTTAAATATATTATGTTACTCCTTGCATGTAAAAAGTTTGCTGAACAATCAGTTCTTATCTAATAGTGACTCTTTTTACATAACTAGCTGTGTCTTGCCTTTAAAATTATTAAATTTTTGCCATTTTAATTATGGTCTATTTTGGTGTTCATCTTATTTGGGATTCTCTGTGCTTTCTGGACCTGGACGTCTGTTTCTTCACCAGGTTAAAAATGTTTTCAGCTATTATTTCTTCCAATAAATTTTCTGTGCCCTTCACTCTCTCTTCTCTTTCTGGGATACCAGAAATGTGGATGTCAGTGCATTTGATGTTGTCTCAGAGATCCTTTTAAAATATTCTCATTTTTTAAAATTCTTTTTTATTTTTATTGTTCTGAATGGATGATTTCTACCATTCTGTCTTCTAGATAGCTTATCCATTTTCAGTATCATCTGTATATTTTTCACTTATTGTATTCTTTAGCTATGATTGGTTCTTTCTTATATTTTTTAACTCTGTTGAAGTTCTCACTTTGTTCTTCCATTTTTTGAACTCTTTATCAGGTAAGTTACTTATCTCCATTCATTAGTATTTTCTCCTGTGGTTTTCTCTCTCTCTCTCTCTTTTTTTTTTTTTCAGGTAGAACATATTCCTCTGCTTCCTAATTTTGAGTTCTTGTGTTTATTTCCATGAGTTAGGTGAAACAGGTACCTCTCCTAATCTTAAGGATGTGGACTTATATAGGAGGGTCCACTACATGAACTGTTTGTGCCAGGCAGCTTTTGCAGGCTGTGTGTGCTAAGTCACTTCAATAGTGTCTAACTCTGTGTGACTCTGGACTGTAGCCTGCCAGGTTCCTCTGTCCATGGGATCCTCCAGGCAAGAATACTAGAGCAGGTCGCCATGCCCTCCTCCAGAGAATCTTTCCAACCCAAGGATCAAACCCACATCTCTAAAGTCTCCTGAACTGGCAGGCAGGTTCTTTACCAATAGCACCACCTGGGAAGCCCCTTTGTCAGGCTAGATGGAGCTAAAGCAGGAATGATCCAGAGGTGCCCTAGGGCACTCCTTGTCCATGTCTCCTTGGTAAGATGGCTGGAGTTGGGTCAGTCTTGGGTGCGGAACTGGGGTCATTCTAGTTGGACAGTCAACTCTGTGTGATTCTGGACTGTAGCCTGCCAGGTTCCTCTGTCCATGGGATCCTCCAGGCAAGAATACTAGAGCAGGTTGCCATGCCCTCCTCCAGAGAATCTTTCCAACCCAAGGATCAAACCCACATCTCTAAAGTCTCCTGAATTGGCAGGCAGGTTCTTTACCAATAGCACCACCTGGGAAGCTCCTTTGTCAGGCTAGATGGAGCTAAAGCAGGAATGATCCAGAGGTGCCCTAGGGCACTCCTTGTCCATGTCTCCTTAGTAAGATGGCTGGAGTTGGGTCAGTCTTGGGTGCAGAACTGGGGTCATTCTAGTTGGACAGCTAGAGCTGAAATGGATGCTGCCCAAGACCACTCTGGTGGTGTAGATGGAGCTGAAACAGGCTTAGACTGGGTATCCTGGTGTGCACTACACCAGCACCACGCTGGTGGGACAGGTGGAGTTGGAGTGGGCATGGGTAAAACCAGTGTAGGCTAGATCTCTAAGGTGTACTTGGACAGTCTTGGAAGCTGGCTGGAGCACCTGGATTATGTTCCTGGCAGCACTTATGCAAAGTAGAGAGGGAGCTCAAAAAATGGCACTCTTTGACACTTCTAGCTCCAAGGAGAGTTGTAGCAGTTTCTCAACAGTTTGGTAGACCTTCTAGTGTTGATGGAGCTGAAACAGGCTTAGACTGGGTATCCTGGTGTGCACTACACCAGCACCACGCTGGTGGGACAGGTGGAGTTGGAGTGGGCATGGGTAAAACCAGTGTAGGCTAGATCTCTAAGGTGTACTTGGACAGTCTTGGAAGCTGGCTGGAGCACCTGGATTATGTTCCTGGCAGCACTTATGCAAAGTAGAGAGGGAGCTCAAAAAATGGCACTCTTTGACACTTCTAGCTCCAAGGAGAGTTGTAGCAGTTTCTCAACAGTTTGGTAGACCTTCTAGTGTTGGTATATAGATTTATTTCATGTATAGGTGCCTAAAATGGGAGATAAGAAACAAATCCATGTGGAAGAATTACAAAGTATCTATGTAGATCCTCTGCCTTCAAGGAGGTAGAAACTAGTTTCCCACTCCTTAATCACTAGCTGTGAAATGTGCTGCACTCAATATGCCAGTGAATCTGGAAAACTCAGCAGTAGCCACAGGACTGGAAAAGGTAAGTTTTCATTCCAATCCCAAAGAAAGGCAATGCCAAAGAATGCTCAAACTACCACACAANGATCCTCCAGGCAAGAATACTAGAGCAGGTCGCCATGCCCTCCTCCAGAGAATCTTTCCAACCCAAGGATCAAACCCACATCTCTAAAGTCTCCTGAATTGGCAGGCAGGTTCTTTACCAATAGCACCACCTGGGAAGCCCCTTTGTCAGGCTAGATGGAGCTAAAGCAGGAATGATCCAGAGGTGCCCTAGGGCACTCCTTGTCCATGTCTCCTTAGTAAGATGGCTGGAGTTGGGTCAGTCTTGGGTGCGGAACTGGGGTCATTCTAGTTGGACAGCTAGAGCTGAAATGGGTGCTGCCCAAGACCACTCTGGTGGTGTAGATGGAGCTGAAACAGGCTTAGACTGGGTATCCTAGTGTGCACTACACCAGCACCACGCTGGTGGGACAGGTGGAGTTGGAGTGGGCATGGGTAAAACCAGTGTAGGCTAGATCTCTAAGGTGTACTTGGACAGTCTTGGAAGCTGGCTGGAGCACCTGGATTATGTTCCTGGCAGCACTTATGCAAAGTAGAGGGGGAGCTCAAAAAATGGCACTCTTTGACACTTCTAGCTCCAAGGAGAGTTGTACCAGTTTCTCAACAGTTTGGTAGACCTTCTGGTGTTGGTATATAGATTTATTTCATGTATAGGTGCCTAAAATGGGAGATAGGAAACAAATCCATGTGGAAGAATTACAAAGTATCTATGTAGATCCTCTGCCTTCAAGGAGGTAGAACCTAGTTTCCCACTCCTTAATCACTAGCTGTGAAATGTGCTGCACTCAATATGCCAGCGAATCTGGAAAACTCAGCAATAGCCACAGGACTGGAAAAGGTCAGTTTTCATTCCAATCCCGAAGAAAGGCAATGCCAAAGAATGCTCAAACTACCGCACA
>SJXQ01009036.1:0-68445 GCA_006408695.1 Aepyceros melampus
TATTGCTGAAGTCTGGCTTGGAGAATTTTGAGCATTACTTTACTAGCATGTGAGATGAGTGCAATTGTGCGGTAGTTTGAGCATTCTTTGGCATTGCCCTTCTTTGGAATTGGGATGAAAACTGACCTTTTCCAGTCCTGTGGCCACTGCTGAGTTTTCCAGATTTGCTGGCAAATTGAGTGCAGCACTTTCACAGCATCATCTTTCAGGATTTGAAACAGCTCAACTGGAATTCCATCACCTCCACTAGCTTTGTTCATAGTGATGCTTTCTAAGGCCCACTTGACTTCACATTCCAAGATGTCTGGCTCTAGATTAGTAAACACATCATCATGATTATCTGGGTCATGCCTGGGAGCCATGAAACAGCATGTGAAGAAGAACAAATGTCTCATTCAAATAGCCAAAAGCTAACAAAAGCCTTCAAAGCCCCTTATTAGTTTATGATATATTCACTTTGAGGGACTTCAAGGACAGCACCTCTAAAGATATCTGCGTCTCCAGGGTTTCAGGTCACACTGATGAGTCAACCACCATCCTCTGTAAGCAGCGCAGAGATGAGACCACTTGGAAATCCTACATGATAGTTTGGAGATGCCACTTTTAGAGCTCCGGATAAACATCAGGTCTGGCCATCACAATCATTCGAATGAAATAGATCTCTCAGTGTCTATCCTGAATCTTGGAGGCTGTGGGTATGTTTGCACAGTTTAATTGCCAGTGATCAAAAGCAAGTAAATCAAAGCTTAATAAAAGTAATTAAGTTTATCAGCTCATATAACTGGGATCTGGAGGGACAGAACTGGGTTTAGGCCAAACTGGTTGTAGAGCTCCCTCAGTACCTCAACTCCAGTTCTCTTAGCTTGACTTTCTTCTGTACGTGGGTTTTCTCCTCCTAGAAGGCAAGATGACTATGGATAGACACAGTCTCAAAATTTTCTAGTTTGACCTTAGCTAAATTTACCCACCTATATACATGAGAGAGACATATCTTAGCTTTAACTTCCCTTAATTTAGCAACTGTATAATGTAAGAAAGACATACCTCTCCCAAGAAAGGAGTGTTGTAATGAAAACAGTAGGTCTTCTAGAGTAAGTCTAATGAGCCTATGTTGGAAGCTAGGGTACCTCTTCCCTCAGGACACTCCTTCAGAGAATTAACATCAAGCACAGGCTCAGTGTGATTACGTCAGTATTTCTTCAGGAGACAGCATCAAAGCGTTGCCCCAACACACACACCTCCGCATGCATGACTGGGAAACCTTCTGTGTTGAGCAAGCCAGAGTGGATTGGCACTATCGGCCAGATTCCCCTTCCCTCCTACTCTCCCTCCAGTCTTCAGTGATAAGGGAGAGTGCAAGAACAAATCCACCACCATCCCTCCTTCTCCCACAACCAGATCTGTGTTTTCAGGAAAAAGCAGAGTTTCAGAGTTCAACAGTAATAGTGATTGTTCCCTATTGCAATTAAAAAGAAGAGTAAAAATGACAATGGAGAAGTCAGCTGTAGAAACTGGAATTCAACTGTCACAAAATTGAAGGGCACATTCACCCTACAAGTCAGCAAGAATTTTAGTGGATGGTATGCTGTACATTTTCCCTTTCCTTTGGGATCAAATTTTTCCATGCCTTTTCTTATCCCAGAGATAACTACTCGAAGTTTTGACAAAGCCTATTCACTCAAATAAGTCATTTTTCACTAGTGACCTATAAGCCCAAGTTTACCAGCCAGGTGAGGAAAGGAGTTAGATATGGACTGTTTACTGTATCTAAATCCAATCAAGTGCCATCAAATCTGCCTAACTAGAAAATTTGCTTCCAGTGAATTTCCATCTACCTCAAGTCTGTAGAATTTGTGCACCCCAATCTCAGATCACGGTAACAGAATATCTTCCTTCTGTGTATCCCAGTTCAGGACTTGGAAAACGGTACACTCAATAGTTAATGGTTTAAGTTAGTGCAAATTCAGCTTTATGATACATTTAATTTCTATTCTGTCTAAAATAATTTTATCCATTTATCTTCTGCCTAACTCCCTCTTAGATGTCACTACACACCAACTGATTATTGAAAGGAATCTTCCAAATTAGGTTTCTTTTCACTTAGTAGTAGTATAGCTGTCTTGGGGCTCTCTTATTAATTCGTTCGTTCATTTGTTCGTTCAGTTGCTCAGTCGTGTCCGACTCTTTGCGACCCCATGAATCGCAGCACGCCAGGCCTCCCACTCCATGCCACCAACTCCTGGAGTTCACTCAGACTCACGTCCATTGAGTCAGTGACGCCATCCAGCCATCTCATCCTCGGTCATCCCCTTCTTCTCCTCCCCCCAATCCCTCCCAGCATCAGGGGTTTTTCCAATGAGTCAACAACAGCTAATGTTAAAAGGTATTAGTATAGCTAGTGCAAGAATATCCAACACTACCAGATTTCATTAAAGCCTCTTGAATGGATCAAGCACAAGAAAGAAAAAGAAATGCTATATTGATCATTGCAAATGAAAAGCAATTAAATAAAACTATTAAAGATTTATTTTATATGTTGGGGGAATTAGTTCTGAACACAAACATTACCCTCAAAATTCACTTTGACAAATGTATTTTTTAAATGAATGAAGAAGGCTTATCTTAAGTACTTAGAATACATAGGTTTCCAGAAAGGGAGGAGATGTCTGAATGAGGAATTTAGCCTGTGTGTGTGTCTGCTTTTGTCAATTTTGTCTTAAGATATTCCACACAAATATTGTGAAATGGAGGGTACTTTTCTGCAAGAATTTGGCAAGATTAGAATTGAGTTGTGCTCCTAATTTTGGGATTCAGTGAGGCATGATGGAAAGATTCCCACTTGGAGTAAGGCAGTTCTGGATTGAAATCTCAGTTACACCCTACACAACCTACACATCTTCAGCAAGTCATTTAAACTCTCTGAATGTTAGCATTTTCACCTGCAAAACAGACAACACTTAACTTATGGTGGTGTTGCAAAGACTGAAAAAATCACTGACTTTATGGTGTGTGTATTCAGTTGTTTCAGTTGTGTCCAACTCTTTGTGACCCTGGGGTCTGTAGCCCACCAGGCTCCTCTGTCCATGGGATTCTCCAAGCAAGAATACTGGAGTGGGTTGCCATGCCCTCCTCCAGGGGATCTTCCCAACACAGGGATCAAACCTGCATCTCTTATGCCTCCTGCATTGGCAGGCCGATTCTTTACCACTAGCACCACCTGGGTAGCCCACCTTTATCGTAGTTAGCATGATTTAAACAAATTCTATTATTATTTTAGAATCTTAGAGTTGGTTCAGTTCAGTTCAGTCGCTCAGTCGTGTCTGACTCTTTGCGACCCCATGAATCGCAGTACGCCAGGCCTCCCTGTCCATCACCAACTCCCGGAGTTCACTCAGACTCACCTCCATTGAGTCCATGATGCCATCCAGCCATCTCAACCTCGGTCGTCCCCTTCTCCTCCTGCCCCCAATCCCTCCCAGCATCAGGGTCTTTTCCAATGAGTCAACTCTTTGCATGAGGTGGCCAAAGTACTGAGCTTCAGTTATAGCATCATTCCTTCCAAAGAAATCCCAGGGTTGATCTCCCTCAGAATGGACAGGTTGGATCTCCTTGCAGTCCAAGGGACTCTCAAGAGTCTTCTCCAACACCACAGTTCAAAAGCATCAATTCTTCTGCGCTCAGCCTTCTTCACAGTCCAACTCTCACATCCATACATGACCACAGGAAAAACCATAGCCTTGACTAGATGGACCTTAGTTGGCAAAGTAATGTCTCTGCTTTTGAATATACTATCTAGGTTGGTCATAACTTTTCTTCCAAGGAGTAAGCATCTTTTAATTTCATGGAGAGTTCATTTAGTTGCTTTAGTCCAACTTTGACCCAATGCAGGATATAACCACACAAAAACTTACTGATAGACAATCCTACAACCTTAAGTGAAGAAGAGCTGTGTCTCAAATGTAGCCATTCCATTTACATAAATATTTCCCTTGTAATAAACCCACAAATTACCTCCCTGGAACTCACATGTATAGACTTAGTTCAATCTTCTAGCATTAAATAGTGCATTTAACCCCTCTCTTTTATGACAAATCATAAATTCGAAGACTATCAAATTCAAGTAATTATTAGAGCATATACTCCTCCTAACCAAGCTAAATATTTCCATGCTTCAAGATCTTTAGATATTATAGTTCTTTTTTAGATATATTCCAAGTGATAGAACTGTACTATATTAGTAATTTCATTATTTTATATGTAAATGGAGTAACTGATAGAAGTACTTCATTTCTTTGTTTAGGTGATTGTATTGAAATTTTTAATCTTAATAATTAAACAGAATCTTGTATTACCCACCTTGAAAAACCACAATAAATTTGAACTCTAATTATCTCCCTCTCAAGTTACCTGCTTTTGATTTATTCATATTTTAGTTTTCTATTTTAAGTCTACATAGTAAGCATTATTATTATTATTGCTCTAGACAGTTAATGTCTAATAGAGTTGTCTATTTCTCACCATTCACTTCACATGTCAAACACTCCTATGAAATTTCGCTTAAGTACACCCTTTAAAAATGCCTTTACTGAGGTTCTATTGAAAATGTTTCTCTTTTTGTTTCTCTGAATATGTTCTTAAAAGATAATTTTTAATAGATAAATGATTGAGTGAACAAGCATTTTCTCTGTATTTTGAAGATAGTATTCTACCTTCTGACTTCTATGCTGCACTTAAAATGACTGCTGTCAGTCCACTCAGACCACTTGTTAAAATCTTCTGTTGTATCTGGTACTTTGCTTTTAATCTCTGTGGTTTTGAATTTCTCTTTAAATATCTTGTTTGTGATTTTTTGGAATTTCTATGACATCTTTCATCAATTCTGGAAAATTCTTAGCTATTTATAAGTTCACATATTTAATCTGAGAGATTTTATCTAATAGGTCTAATACTCCAAGTTCAGTTCAGTACAGTTCAGTCGCTCAGTCATGTCTGACTCTTTGCGACCCCATGGACGGCAGCATGCCAGGCCTCCCTGTCCATCACCAACTCCCAGAGTTTACTCAAATTCTTGTCCATTGAGTCGGTGATGCAATCCAACCATCTCATCCTCTGTTGTCCCCTTCTCCTCCTGTCTTCAATCTTTCCCACAATCAGGGTCTTTTCCAGTGAGTCAGTCCTTCACATCAGGTGGCCAAAGTATTGGAGTTTCAGCTTCAGCATCAATCCTTCCAATGAATATTCAGGACTGATTTCCTGTAGGATGGACTGGTTGGGTCTCCTTGCAGTCCAAGGGACTCTAAAGAGTCTTCCCCAAAACCACAGTGAAAAAGCATCATTCTTTGGCACTCAGCTTTCTTTATAGTCCAACTCTCACATCCAAATGTGACTACTGGAAAAACCATAGCTTTAACTAGATGGACCTTTGTTGGCAAAGTAATGTCTCTGCTTTTTAATATGTTGTCTAGGTTGCTCATAACGTTTCTTCCAAGGAGTAAGCGTCTTTTAATTTCATGGCTGCAGCCACCATCTGCAGTGATTTTGGAGCCCCCCAAAATGAAGTCTGTCACTGTTTACATCCTTCCCCATCTATTTGCCATGAAGTGATGGGACCAGATGTCATGATCTTAGTTTTCTGAATGTTGAGTTTTAAGCCAACTTTTTCACTCTCCTCTTTCACTTTCATCAAGAGGCTCTCTAGTTTCTCTTCGCTTTCTGCCATAAGGGTGGTACCATCTGCATATCTGAGGTTATTGATATTTCTCCCGTCAATCTTGATTCCAGTTTGTGTTTCATCCAGCCCAGTGTTTCTCATGATGTACTCTGCATATAAGCTAAATAAGCAGGGTGACAATATACAGCCTTGTAGATATATGTTAAACATTTTGATTTTCCTCTTTAATTTTTCTTTCATATCTTCTATCACTTTACCTTCCTGTTAATTTCTGGGAGTAACAGAAAGTAACAAATTTCTGTTAGCAAATTTCTTTAGCTTCATCTTGCAGTTCGCTAATTTCTCCAATTATGCCTAATCTGTTTATGCCTCCAGGTGTGTCTTTAACTTCAATTCTTTTTTTAGCTTTTAAATGTTCCATTTTCTTCTGATTCTTTTTTTGCATTTTAAATTCTATCATTCATTTCTTTAAATATGTTTCCAGAACACCAAAAAGCATATAGTATAACATAGTGGTTAGGAGCTGTCTGTGAAGTTGGACTGTCAGGGTTCAAATACCAACCCTATCACTGATACGTTATGGGTCTGGTTTTGCTGGTTGTTATTTCTGCTTATTCTCCCTCTCAGTGCCTCATTTGCAACTGCTGATTGTGATTACTTATTCATTGAGAATTTATCTAAGGAATTTCTGTAAACATTGAGTAAAAAGTAGGTTCCTCCAGAAAAAACATTCATGTCCCTCTGATGGGTTCCTGGACGTGTTACCAGTTTTGTGGTTATGGTATAACAATTCCTCAGGTGGCAGTTTTTTTCTGATCACAGATTATCTGGCTTCAAATCTTAAACTCAGGTGAGGTAAGCCATTAGCTATGGATCATCAGAGGAGAAGGCAATGGCACCCCACTCCAGTACTCTTGCCTGGAAAATCCATGGATGGAGGAGCCTGGTAGGCTGCAGTCCATGGGGTCACTAAGAGTCAGACACGACCGAACGACTTCACTTTCACTTTTCACTTTCATTCATTGGAGAAGGAAATGGCAACCCACTCCACTGTTCTTGCCTGGAGAATCCGAGGGATGGGGGAGCCTGGTGGGCTGCCGTCTATGGGGTTACACAGAGTTGGACCATGACTGAAGCAACTTAGCACAGCAGCAGCAGCATGGATCATCAGAGATAATATTTTCATTACCACCCAGGTTGTCTTGGCATCTCCCTTTAGTAAAATAGAATTTCAACCTCATTCTTTTACTGAAGGTATAGCCTATTTTGTTTTGGAACTATAAAAGACATTTTAAATTTCAATTGCATTAACATTATCCAGTGTATCAGTTATCCTTCCAAATTTGCAATATTCATTAATGTCTTCCTCTAGGGTATGGGCAAAAATGTTAACATTTCTATTCTAGTTAAAGCCAATATAACTACCTTGTCCATTAAACATACAAATTATCCTTTATATAAATCATATCAGTAACTTCCTTCTCTTCTATTGTATTATTTCCAGAATATATAGACTGGCTATTATTGGTGACACCATTAAAAGAGAAAACTCTCATGTTTTTCATTAAGGATCTCATTTTTCTCTTTTTGAATATAGCAAAAATTTGTGAGAATGTTGTTCATATCTGGAATCCTCAACTTAGATCTTTTTAAATAAAAATTTTCCCTCTCTACTCCATCAAAATTGCTTTTTAAAAGTCATCAATAACTTGCATCTTACTAATGCTTTATTCCATTGATCTACTAATTAAAGTTTATCTCTTGGTCTTGGATGTTTCCCTGGTGGCTCAGATGAAAAAGAATCTGCCTGCAATGCAGGAGTACCCCTTAGGTGGGATGATCCTCTGGAGGAGGGCATGGCAACCCACTCCAGTATTCTTGCCTGGAGACTCCCCCATGGGCAGAGGAGCCTGGTGGGCTATAGTCCATGGGGTCACAAAGAGTTGAACAAACTGAGTGACTAAGCACAATGGCCTTGGATATCAAGAGCTTTGTTTTCTCTGCCTCTCTAGCTGTTCCTGTCTGGTCATCTTTGCTGGGTCTTCTACATCTCCCTGACATTTTAAGCCAGAGATTTTGGTATTGCTTCTTAATCAAATTATAAAACAGATTACTTCCACTAGCTAAAGACATTACACAGATTTCATAGTTTTTTACTACTTTATTTCATGTAGTTTTCATAAGTAGGTGTTATCAACCCAATTAACAAACTTTAGCAGGTGATTTTGGAGCCCTTTGGCAAGCATATGGTTATCAAGAACAAGTTTTCCAGGCAAATCTGATCTCCTTTACTGTTCAGAGTGTTTGATGTGTAGATCAGAGGAATACCATAGACATAATTGTGTTTTCACCAAGTCTTCAGACACTGACATTCCTGACTTTTTTGGAGAAGAAACAATAAAATGTTTAGAATTTGCAAAATGTAATGAATACTAACGATAGATCCAGATGACGAATAGAAGGGCCTGAGGTGCCACTCTGTAATTATATCCTTGCCTCCGATTGCTTCATTCATTATCAATTGCTTAAACAAATATTTGTTGAGTGCCTATTTCCAGGCGCTGGTTTTGGTTCTGTGTATATAAATATAGCTATGCAGTGGTACAGTGGTATAGAAACTGCCTGTCAGTGCAGGAGACATAGATTTGATCCCTGGTTCCAGAAGATCCCCTGGAGAAGGAAATGGCTACCCATTCCAGTATTCTTGTCTGAGAAATCACATGGACAGAGGATCCTGGCAGGCTGCAGTCCATGGAGTCGCAAAGCGTCAGACATGCCTGAGCACACAGCACACTCATGATACATTAAAGGAGAAGTTGCTGGCTTCATGAAGCTTACATTACAGTAGTGGAAACAGATAATATATAATCAAAATATATACTAGACAGTGATAAGGGTTCAGTTCAGTTCAGTTCAGTCGCTCAGTCGTGTCTGACTCTTTGCGACCCCATGAATCACAGCACGCCAGGCCTCCCTGTCCATCACCAACTCCCGGAGTTCACTCAGACTCACCTCCATTGAGTCCGTGATGCCATCCAGCCATCTCATCCTCGGTCGTCCCCTTCTCCTCCTGCCCCCAATCCCTCCCAGCATCAGGGTCTTTTCCAATGAGTCCACTCTTTGCATGAGGTGGGCAAAGTCCTGGAGCTTCAGTTTTAGCATCATTCCTTCCAAAGAAATCCCAGGGTTGATCTCCCTCAGAATGGACTGGTTGGATCTCCTTGCAGTCCAAGGGACTCTCAAGAGTCTTCTCCAACACCACAGTTCAAAACCATCAATTCTTCGGCACTCAGCCTTCTTCACAGTCCAACTCTCACATCCATACATGACCACAGGAAAAACCATAGCCTTGACTAGATGGACCTTAGTTGGCAAAGTAATGCCTCTGCTTTTGAATATACTGTCTAGGTTGGTCATAACTTTTCTTCCAAGGAGTAAGCACCTTTTAATTTCATGGCTTCAGTCACCATCTGCAGTGATTTGGGAGCCCAAAAAGATAAAGTCTGACACTGTTTCTACTGTCTCTCTATCTCTTTCCCATGAAGTGATGAGGCCAGATGCCATGATCTTCGTTTTCTGAATGTTGAGCTTTAAGCAAACTTTTTCACTCTCCTCTCTCACTTTCAACAAGAGGCTTTTTAGCTCCTCTTCACTTTCTGCCATAAGGGTGGTGTCATCATCCTCCTGCCCTCAATCCCTCCCAGCATCAGGGTCTTTTCCAATGAGTCAACTCTTCGCATGAGGTGGCCAGAGTACTGGAGCTTCAGCTTTAGCATCATTCCTTCCAAAGAAATCCCAGGGTTGATCTCCTTCAGAATGGACTGGTTGGATCTCCTTGCAGTCCAAGGGACTCTCAAGAGTCTTCTCCAACACCACAGTTCAAAAGCATCAATTCTTCAGTGCTCTGCCTTCTTCACAGTCCAACTCTCACATCCATACATGACCACAGGAAAAACCATAGCCTTGACTAGGCGGACCTTAGTCGGCAAAGTAATGTCTCTGCTTTTGAATATACTGTCTAGGTTGGTCATAACTTTTCTTCCAAGGAGTAAGCGTCTTTTAATTTCATGGCTGCAGTCACCATCTGCAGTGATTTGGGAGCCCCAGAAAATAAAGTCTGACACTGTTTCTACTGTTTCCCCATCTATTTCCCATGAAGTGATGGGAACAGATGCCATGATCTTCGTTTTCTGAATGTTGAGCTTTAAGCCAACTTTTTCACTCTCCTCTTTCACTTTCAACAAGGGGCTTTTTAGCTCCTCTTCACTTTCTGCCATAAGGGTGGTGTCATCTGCATATCTGAGGTTATTGATATTTCTCCCGGCAATCACAGCTTGTGTTTCTTCCAGCCCAGCGTTTCTCATTATGTACTCTGCATATAAGTTAAATAAGCAAGGTGACAATATACAGCCATGACGTACTCCTTTTCCTATTTGGAACCAGTCTGTTGTTCCATGAAACTTTAAGAATCAGCATTTCATGTCCCTCATTCTCTAAACTATGAGTAACATCACAAATCTACTTTTAATTTCTTATGTGCATGTGTATACACACATGTACATTGCAATCTAAAGGTGAATACTGACGTAGAGAGTTTGATGGATGTCAAATGGGTGAGAGTAGAGAAAAGTATATTATTCTTACTGAATCAAAATGAAGGAAAGGGATGGTTGTTCAGTTCTCTGATGATTCTACGACTATAGGCTGGGAAATTCAGGTGGAGGAAACCAAGTTTCCCAGTAAGACTTTTTCAATTTTGACAATTGTGAAGCATCTCAGGATTCAGTTCCATGCATCTACTACTTGGTGAACTGTTCACTAATAGTTACTTTCAGGTTGATTTTTTTTCCCAAAAATCTTTTGCAATTTTGTCTTGGTCTGTCCTTTATAGTTACCTTTTTCTGTTTCTTTTTATTTGAATTTTATTTCTTTGTTGATTCATCACCTATTTTCCATCAAGATGACCTTTTAAAAAAATTGGAAACTTTTCACATATTAGCTCTTTGTGATATGGGTTGCACTTTTTTTTTTAATTGGAGAATAATTGCTTTACACTGTTGTGCTGATTTCTGCTGTTCAACAGCATGAATCAGTTCTAGGTATACATATAATTCCTCCCTCTAGAGCCTCCCTCACACACCCGATCCTACACCTCTAGGTTTGCACAGAGCACCAAGCTGAACTCTTTGTGTTATACAGCTGCTTTCTGTTAGACATGTATTTTATACTTGGTAGTGTATATATGTCAGTGCTACTCTTTCAATTCATCCCACCTCTCCTCATTTCACTGTGTTCACAAGTCTGTTCTCTACATCTGTGTCTCTATTGCTACCCAGCAAAAAGGTTTATGAGTATCATTTTTATAGATTCTAAATGTACATATGCATTCATATACGATATTTATTTTCTCTTTCTGACTTACTTCACTCTGTTTAACAGACTATAGGTTTATCTACCTCACTATAAGGGACTCAAGTTCATTGTTTTTATGGCTGAATAATATTCCATTGTATATATGTACCACAGCTTCTTTATCCATTCATCTGTTGATAGATATGTAGGTTACGTCCATGTCTTGACTATTGTAAATAGTGCTGCTATGAACTTTGATGTACAGGGGACTTTTGAATTATAGTTTTCTGAGGGTATATGCGTAGTACCACTTCCTAACATCATACTGTACTGTGCTTAGTCTCTCAATCATGCCTGACTCTTTGAAACCCTGTTGACTGTAGCCCACCAGTCTCCTCTGTCCATGGGGATTCTCCAGGCAAGAATACTAGAATGGGTTGTCATGCCCTCCTCCAGGGGATCTTCCCAACCCAAGGATTGAATCCAAGTCTCCTGCATTGTAGGTGGATTCTTTACCATCTGAGCCACCAGGGAAGCCCATGAATACTGGAATGAGTAGCCTGTCCCTTCTCCAGGGTATCTTCCTGACCCAGGAACTGAACTGGAGTTTCCTTCATTGCAAATGGATTCTTTACCAACTTAGCTATCAAGGAACCCTCCTTATACCATACACAAAGATAAACTCAAAATGGATTAAAGGCCTAAATATAAAGCCAAATACTATAAAACTCATAGAGGAAAACATAGGCAGAACATTCTCTGACATAAATCTCAACAAGATCCTCTTTCACCCATCTCCTGGAGTAATGATATAAAACAAAAGTAAACAAATGGGACCTAATTAAACTTAAAAGCTTTGCACAGCAAAAGAAGCTATAAATAAATTGAAAAGGCAGCCCTCAGAATGGGAGAGAATAATTGTAAATGTAGCAACTGACAAAGGTTAATCTCCAAAATATTTAAGCAGCTCATGCACCTCAGGATCAGGTAAACAAACAACTCAATCAAAAAATAGGTGGAAGACTTAAACAAATATTTCTCCAGACTGGCTAATAAACACATGAAAAGATGCTCAACATCACTCATTGTTAGAGAAATGCAAGTTGAAACTACAAGGAGGCTTCATCCTGCACAGGTCAGAATGGCCACCATGAAGAAACCTACAAACAATACATGATAGGGAGGGTGTGGGGAAAATGGAACCCTCTTGCACTGTTGATAAGAATATAAACTGATACAGCCACTGTGGAGAACAATGTGGAGATTCCTTTAAAAATGAGGAATAAAACTACCCTGGTGGTGGTAGTGGTGGTTTAGGTGCTAAATCATGTCTGACTCTTGCCACCATAGGACTGTAGCCCACCAGGCTTCTCTGTCTATGGGATTTCTCAGGCAAGAATACTGGAATGAGTTGCCATTTCTTTCTCCAGAGGATCTTCATGACCCAGGGATCAAACCAGGGTCTTGTGCACTTTAGATAGATTCTTTACTGACTGAGCCACCACAGAAGCCCCAGACTACCATATCACCCAGCAATTTCACTACTGGTCATATACTTTTTGTAGTTATTTTTATGAACAGTTTTGTGAAGCATTTTGTCACCTTTTTTGAGATTCCAAAATTATTAATTTCCATGCTCAGTTTTACATTTAATTTTGATTACTTTCTCTGATAATAAATATATAAACTATATATGATTTATAGGTCCATCTAGTCAAGGCTATGGTTTTTCCAGTGATCAGGTATGGATATGAGAGTTGGACTGTGAAGAAAGCTGAGCACCGAAGAACTGATGCTTTTGAACTGTGGTGTTGGAGAAGACTCTTGAGAGCCCCTTGGACTGCAAGGAGATCCAATCAGTCCATTTTAAAGGTGATCAGTCTTGGTTGTTCTTTGGAAGGAATGATGGTAAAGCTGAAGCTCCAGTACTTTGGCCACCTCATGAGAAGAGTTGAGTCATTGGAAAGACTCTGTAGCTGGGAGGGGTTGGGGGCAGGAGGAGAAGGGGATGATAGAGGATGAGATGGCTGGATGGCATAACCAACTCAATGGACATGGGTTTGTGTGAACTCTGGGAGTTGGTGATGGACAGGGAAGCCTGGCGTGCTGCAATTTATGGGGTAGCAAAGAATCGGACACGACTGAGCGAATGACTGAACTGAATTTAAATTAATTTTGTTTTATACATTTAGAACAGAGAGAAAAAATTTATAAATACACTTATAACTCATAATTCCATTCTTTTGGCAACTAAATAGAGTATATAATTTTAAATAAAGTAGGTCAAATTCATTAGGAAATTACTGTCTGTTTTACCTAGACTAAGAAACCCTAAATCATCTTTTTGTATTTCTCAGTGTTCTTTATTTTTAAAAGAAAGTGATTCTTTTCATCATACTGAAGTATGCTGCTCTCTATTATGTATTATTTTTTGTGTTGCAGAACAATAAAGCAACATTTGTCAGCAAACATTCATATGCCTGCTTCTGCCTCTGTCTTCTTTTCAGTACTAAAATCATCCAGAGAAAATAGACTCCAGGGAGAAAGTAAACAAATTATAGAGGAGTGACACAATTCCTCAGTGCAAGTTGGCAGCATGGATGCTACATACCAGGCTTATTACAGTCTGGTGAGAAATTGTAGAGGAGACATTATGCCTGGTCAAGGGTAGCATGAACAGCATGTAAAATGTTGATATTCAGCCCAGACAAATTGAACATACTATTTTACTTAAAAATAGCATTGATCATAGCAAGAGTAGATTTTCAGAGGGTTAATATATAGGATTGTCACTTTATTTTGCTGAATTTGAATATATACCATTTACCCTATACTGAGCAACCTAGATAGCATATTCAAAAGCACGAGACATTATTTTGCCGACTAAGGTCCGTCTAGTCAAGGCTATGGTTTTTCCCGTGGTCATGTATGGATGTGAGAGTTGGACTGTGAAGAAGGCTGAGCACCGAAGAATTGATGCTTTTGAATGTGGTGTTGGAGAAGACTCTTGAGAGTCCCTTGGACTGCAAGGAGATCCAACCAGTCCATTCTGAAGGAGATCAGCCCTGGGTGTTCTTTGGAAGGAATGATGCTGAAGCTGAAACTTCAGTACTTTGGCCACCTCATGCAAAGAGTTGACTCATTGGAAAAGACTTTGATGCTGGGAGGGATTGGGGGCAGGAGGAGAAGGGGATGACAGATGATATGGCTGGATGGCATCACTGACTCGATGGACGTGAGTCTGAATGAACTCCAGGAGATGGTGATGGACAAGGAGGCCTGGCGTGCTGCGATTCATGGGATCGCAAAGAGTCAGACACGACTGAGCGACTGAACTTACCTGAACCCTATACTGGGCAAGAACAAAAACAAAACAAAATAAAAAATGAAAGAATCTAGATTACAAATCATAAGCTCTGGATTAGAGTTTATTAGATATTATATTGCTAAGGAAAATAGATAGGCAATGTAATCCTTCTTGATATCCAGATCTCTGTGTTTAATAATGAAAATACAGATGCCATATCACTGTGAAGATGAAAAATGAGACAATATACATAAAACTCCCAGATGATAATGGAAATAAAGACCAAAGTACTGTTTGAGTTCCGTCATGGCTGTGGAGCTATTGGCAGGGAAAATATGCAAGAATGAATGTGAATATGGGCAAATCACACAGTGCTGTTGGAAGAAAATAGCCATTGAAAGTCATTTGGATTTATTTAAATTATAGGTCATATTAATAGAAATGCAGCAAATAAATTTGGGAAGGAACACTGGTCTAAATAATGAGTGCCCTTGAATGTTACACTAAATATTGATTTCATTCCATGGGAAATGAGTAATGGAAAGCTATTCTGAAGAAAATGGAAAGTGAAAACTGGTATGATAAATAGGAGGTTAAAATGACCCCACAAAATTTGAGGGTGAAAAGGTTATGTTTGAGGCAAGGAAAGTTCAAGTTATCTTATACTACAAGTGGGAATGGAGGTTTGAGAAAAATACTAAGTTGGAACTCAACTAGAATACTCATTTATTAGGTAATTATTCAGTGCCAAGAATATCACATATATAATTTAATCTTATCTTCATGACAAGTCTAAGACAAGAGCTGTGGCTCTATTTCAAGGAGAGATAACTGAAACCAAAGACCACACAGCTGGGGACTCAGGGGAGCAGAGATTTGAACCATATCGTCTCTCTCCAAGGCTGGTACTCAGCAGCTGTGCTATTTTAGAACCCCATCACTCATAGGGTAGCATGTGAAAGGCAGAATTCTGACATCACTGCAGAAGTGTCCCAGCCTTAGTGACTGAGAAAACGCAGATGACAATTACAGAAAAAATGATATGATGGAATAAAGGGAGACAAAGTGAGTCTGGTTTTGACATTTTGAGTTTTAATCTTTTTGGATTATAAAAGTGGTGATGTCCAGCAAGCAGATGGAAATGCAGGATGAACTAGGGAAGGATATGGAAAGACATGCTCTAGAATTTTCCAAAAGGGGGTGATGGACCACTCCAGGAAAGGGCTTGACAAGAGACGGTGAATGTGGGAAATACAGGCCAAGGGAAGGTCCCTGTGAAAAATCAGGAAGGCAATTATAATTTCAGCACAGCACATAAATATAATTTCATATCAGAGAATTTAAAGATCTTCTAGAGTAGCAATTCTCTCCTGCTTGGAAAAGCCACTGCACTGAAGGGCACCGTAAGCCTGTAAATCAATTAAACTAGAATTACAAAGTCAAATGGCATCTGTTCCCATCATGACATAAAACCCGCTAAGATGAAGAATCTCTGACAGAAATAAGTTAAATTTTTTATAAGTTACTGTTCCAGTGAGCTGTTTTTCTTCACATAGTTTCAATAACATTCAAGGAGACCTGGGGCTTGGAAGTGTCCTTAGAGATCACCTGGTCTAACATCTTTATTTTAAAAATGAAAAATCTAAGACTTAGAGAAGGGACCCCAGGTCACGAAACTAGTTTTTCCATAAATTGATTCATTTATATTTACACTCACTAAATGTTGGGGACCAAGCAACCTGTATTTCATGATGGTACTTCCCTGAGAGTATTACTAAGAAGTACTTTATATAATGTGTGAACACAAAGTTTATTGAGACTTTAATTTGTGTACATTTTTCTCTCCCTTTACAAAGAATGAAGCTATCATTTTGGTTTGTTTTTTTCCCCCAAGGACATCTTGGTTGCAGGGATGAAAGCAAAGATTGTCTACAAACAAATGTCTTTCATGTCTTTTAAGAATATTTTGAGAGAAGGAGGAAATGAAGCCTTGTAGGGGAAAAATGACAAGGAGGTGAGGGTGAGAGAAACAAGCATTGAATTTTCTGCTGCCCCCTTCTTTTTTGCCTTCAATCTTTCCCAGCAACAGGGTCTTTTCCAAAAAATAATCTGTTTTCATAAGGTGTCCAAAGTATTGGAGTTTCAGCTTCAGCAACAGACCTTCCATTAAATATACAGGGTTGATTTCCTTTATGATTGATTAGTTTGGTCTTTTTTCAGTTCAAAGGACTCTCAAGTCTTCTCCAGCACCATAATTTGAAAGCATCCATTCTTCATTTCTCAACCATTTTTATATTTTACAGTTCTTCATTTTACCAAAGTTCTTCTCTGCTCTTTTTCTTCAGATATCTCACCCTCTATACTTGTTATTCCATAATCTAGGAACAGAAGTTATCTTTCTAAATCTTATGTTTTTCTTCAAAAGAATCCTAAAGTACAATAGTCATTCATAAGGAATGACATAGAGTCTGAAGAAAATGTGTTTGTAGCACTTCCTTTTGTTTTTGACAGAACACTATTTTAAATAATTTTAATTTTAACAATCTTTTATGAAATGTATTAATAGCATTAATATATCTCCCAAATATCTAGGGAAATTTCTATTTTAGGAAAGTAAACCATGTACTGTGGTGACAAATAGCCATACCCAGAACTGCAAGCACATCTGTTCAGGAAGAACAGGAAGGCAAGATACATACAAGTCAGTTCCTGTAAGGTGTCAAAGCAGCGATGTAACCAACTTCCTTGAGTTAGGTAAGCTGAATTAATAGATATACATAATAAATGGTATCAGTTTGGAAGAAAAATATAATACTTTTAAAAGTCTCTGCAAAGAAAGTTTTGCAAAGAAGATGGGGCCAAACTAGATTTGAAAATTAATATGTTAAATCAAGGACATATAAGAATGCTGAGTTTATCTTGACATAATTAAAAGCGATTAACGTTTGTTGGACTGGTTAGAATAAATGAGTAATTGAGGCAAAACTGATTATATTTGAATACACTTTATTCTTAGGGATTAAATCCGGGGCAGAAAATTTGAGAATCATTCAATACTGTATAACATGGATCTTAACACAGAGTGCTATTGGGAATCTTTCAAAAACTATAAATCCCTGGGCCTCAACTATAAACCAGTTAAACCAAAGTTTCTGGAGATGGGATCCAGAATGGGTATTTTTAAAATTCCCCCGGTCTTTCTTACATATAGCCAGGTTGAATGCTACTTATCTTGAAATATTGAATGGGGGATGAGGGTGGGATCACAGGCAGAATAATAGCCCTCAGAGATGTTCACAAATTAACTCCCAGAGCCTATGAATGTATTACCTTACATGACAAAAGGTACCTTACCTTACAGATATAATAAAGTAAAGGCTTTTGAGATGGGAAGATTATCCTGGATTATTTAAGTAAGCCAGGAATAATCCAACAGAGAAGGGAATGGCAGACCACTCCAGTGTTCTTGCTTGGAGAATTCCAAGGACAGCGGAGCCTGGTGGGCTAATGTCTATGGGGTTGCACAGAATCAGACACAACTGAAGCGACTTAGTAGCAGCAGAGCAGTATAATCCAAGCCCCCCGCTTTTTTTTTTTCTTATATGATAGTATACATGTTTCAGTGCCATTCTCCCAAATCCTCCCACTCTCCCCCTCTCTCTCAGAGTCCAAAAGTCCATTCTATTCATCTGTGTCTCTTTTGCTGTCTCACATACAGGGTTATCATTACCATGTTTCTAAATTCCATATATATGTGTTAATACACTGACTGGTGTTTTTCTTTCTGGCTTACTTCACTCTGTATAATCGGCTCCAGTTTCATCCATCTCATTAGAACTGATTCAAATGTATTCTTTTTAATGGCTGAGTAATACTCCATTGTGTATATGTACCACAGCTTTCTTATCCATTCATCTGCTGATGGACATCTAGGTTGAAAGATGCTCAAGATCACTTATTATCAGAGAAATGCAAATCAAGACCACAATGAGGTACCATTTCATGCCAGTCAGAATGGCTGCAATCCAAAAGTCTGCAAGCAATAAATGCTGGAGAGGGTGTGGAGATAAGGGAACCCTCTTACATTGTTGGTGGGAATGCAAACTAGTACAGTCACTATGGAAAACAGTGTGGAGATTCCTTAAAAAATTGCAAATAGAAATACCATGTGACCCAGCAATCCCACTGCTGGGCATACACACCAAGGAAACCAGAATTGAAAGAGACACATGTACCCCAACGTTCATTGCAGCATCCAAGGGCCCTTTTAAGAGAGAGGTGTGTCAGAGTCTTCCCTGGTGGCTCAGACAGTAAAGAATCTGCCTCCAGTGAGGGAGACAGGGTTCGATCCCTGGGTTGGGAAGATCCTCTGGAGAAGGGACTGTCAACCCACTCCAGTATTCTTGCCTGGAGAATCCCCATGGATAAAGGAGCCTGGTGGACTACAGTCCATAGAGTCACAAAGAGTTGAACACAACTGAGCAACCAACACTTTTTCAGTGTCAGAGTCAGATATGTGGCCATGGAAGCAGAAATTGGGATGTTGCAGGGCTGTGAATCAAGGAATACACATGGCCTCCAGAAAGGGAAAAGAAATAGATACTCCCCTAGAGCCTCCAGAAGCAATATTTTTCTGTTGACTCATTTTATCTCTTTTGACTGCAATAAATGGTTTGCAGCATCTTAGTTCCCTGACCAGGGATTGAACCCATGCTCCTGGCAGTGAAAGCACAGAGTCCTAACCACTGGACCACCAGAGTTAGAACTGACTAACTTATTCCCATCTGCTACTCATTTCAAACTTTTGTAAAATTATAAATTTGTGTTGTTATATAAGCAACTAGGTTTGTAGAATTTGTTGTAAGTAGTGAAAGAAAACTAGCAAAGGTGGCTGCTTAAAATGGTGACTACCTAAATGATCGTGCTTCACAGTAAGAGAAAAATCAAGATGAATAGTCGTTGCCACCTTCGGTACTTTGTATCACAGGTAATATACCACCTTCTCTTTTTGGATAGAGCAGAGGATTATAAATTTAAAGGCTGGGGGAAAACTCTGTAATGATGTATTTAAGTTCCTGTGGTCATGTATGGATGTGAGAGTTGGAGTGTGAAGAAGGCTGAGTGCCGTAGAATTGATGCTTTTGAACTGTGGTGTTGGAGAAGACTCTTGAGAGTCCTTTGGACTGCAAGGAGATCCAACCAGTCCATTCTGAAGGAGATCAACCCTGGGATTTCTTTGGAAGGAATGATGCTAAAGCTGAAGCTCCAGTACTTTGCCCACCTCATGCAAAGAGTTGACTCATTGGAAAAGACCCTGATGCTGGGAGGAATTGGGGGCAGGAGGAGAAGGGGACGACCGAGGATGAGATGGCTGGATGGCATCATGGACTCAGTGGAGGTGAGTCTGAGTGAACTCCGGAAGTTGGTGATGGACAGGGAGGCCTGGCGTGCTGCGATTCATGGGGTCGCAAAGAGTTGGACATGACTGAGCAACTGAACTGAACTGAACTGTGTAATACAAATAAGTATTTGCAGGAAGAGTGTAGCTAATTTGTTGTTACCACTTCTTGTGCTTGTTAGTCATTTTCTTTGCTGTATTAGGATTTGTTTAACTCATTGTGAATGTTTATAGGATAAAAAGCTTCCCCATGATGGAAAGCAAATATACCTCCTCAGCTTGCTCACAGCAGGTTTTGAGAAGCTGTGTTTTTAGGGGACAATCCTTCTTTGACTTAAAATCAAAGCAGAGCTAGTTCTCAGTTGTTAGTAATGACATTGAACTTCACATACAGCACCAGGAGGACTGTGGACAAATGAAGAGCAGAAGGATTTTATGTAGAGACCGGTGAAGATGTAGGAAAAAATATATAATGGAGAAAAAACAGATAAGATACAGAAACTCAAGGTTCACTAACCAAGCTATTGGTCCAAAAGATGGGGCTTTTGCACTGGAAATAGCATATGTATTGCCTGTAGAAGGACCATACCTAGTTTCTAGTAACTTGCTGAGCAACCTTCATTAATAGATTCTTCTGGTTGTGTTATGTACAAGGCCTTCATGTACCTCAATTTTTGTGTTTTCTAATGAGCTATCAGTATTTATGCTGGTCAGTATTCTTAACTAATATTTCTGAAGATCTCTAAACTATTCTCAAGTGTGGGAGGACTGGTAAACTAGAGGGATTTTGAACTTGAATTAGAGGATTTTTTTTTTTAATTTTTAGTAGGGATTAAACAGAGCCTGCTAGGTATAGAAATATAATAGGTACAGATGTTGGTATAGGCATAGATATTTATTTATAACTTTATCTAGATGCTTTTGAACTGTGGTGTTGGAGAAGACTCTTGAGAGTCCCTTGGACTGCAAAGAGATCCAACCAGTCCATTCTGAAGGAGATCAACCCTGGATGTTCTTTGGAAGGAATGATGCTAAAGCTGAAACTCCAGTACTTTGGCCACCTCATGCGAAGAGTTGACTCATTGGAAAAGACTTTGATGCTGGGAGGGATTCAGGGCAGGAGGAGAAGGGGACGACCGAGGATGAGATGGCTGGATGACATCACTGACTCAATGGACGTGAGTTTGAGTGAACTCTGGGAGTTGATGATGGACAGGGAGGCCTGGCGTGCTGCGATTCATGGGGTCGCAAAGAGTTGGACATGACTGAGTGACTGAACTTAACTGAGAGCTGTATTTATGCTAAAATATATAATGTACATGGTTTATATTAAAATGAATATAAATTTAAAATTTTATAAAAAGTCTTATGCAGGTGGCATAGTCTTTCTCCAGAATCCCTAGTCTATATTGTTATTGTCATATTGAAGGTTGTTAAAACTCCATGTGATATTGTTTTCTACCACAGGCATTACTTATGCTTAGAATCTACTGTGTCCTATGAATCCCATTCAGCTTTGCACAAGTTTTTCATGTCACTAGGTATATATGGTTTAACGATGGAATATAGTAGCAGGCATAGACTATACTACCCCTACAACCCGAGTAAACCTATTGACCTATCAGGGGTTGAACTTTCTTTGTGTTGGGATAAAATGAGATGAAATGATCTGTCCTATATTGTAGATGTGTTTTTCCAACATGTTCCAGATGACCAGTTCCTACAGATTCAGTGACAGCAAACCTATGAACCATAGGGCTTCTTTTCAACCTCCTGGGTCACACATGCCTTACCAAGCTTTCCTGACATTTCCTGCTTATACAAGTTTTGTCCTTGACATTTCCTGCTTACACAGGTTTATCAGCATGATGTCTTCAACATCGTGAATGCCTCTGATGTCCTACAGGAAGCACATATACTTTGGGTTTCTTCCAATCATATTATAACAGAGGATGGGAAAGTTAGCAAAGCTTTGCTGCAAAACCAAAACTGAATCGTGATGTCCATTCCCAATGAATATTTTTAAAATTATCTTTTAAATATTTATTTATTTAGCTGCATCAGCTCTTAGCTGTGGCACATGAGCTCTTCATTTTGGCATTCAGCCTTCTCTCCAGTTGAGGTGCTCAGGCTTACTTGCCACTTGGCATGTGGGATCATAGTTCCCCATCCAGGGATGGGACTCATGTCCCCTACACTGGAGGGAACATTCTCAACCATTGGCCCGCCAAGGAAATCCCCCAAATAAATGTGAACTGTTTCTGTTCTTCCTTGCTGATAGGGATGGAAAAGAACATGTTTGGGAGATGAATGGCCAAATACCATCTACATAAAATGATGTCAATCTTCTCTAGCTAAGATGTTATCTCTCCCATAGCAGGTTTAATTAGGCTGCTTCTCGGTTGAGTCTGTAGTAGTCTGCATTATTCTCCAGGCTCAGTTTGGTTTTCTGGGCCAGCTAGTGAACTAAATGCAGATATTTTGGAGACTCCACCTCTGCCTCTTTTATATCTTTAAGGTAGTGCAAATCTCTGCCATTTCTTCTGCAATATTGTCACCATCTTACTTGAGTTGGTAGAGGGGAGATGTTTTAGAGGCTTCCATTTTGCCTTTTCCAACATAATAGATTTTACTTTATAGGCCAAAAAAAAACTAATATAGAAATTGCATTAATTGATAGGAATATTAGCTAAAATTATACATTTGACAATGGGGGAAAAGACCATATGTAAGTCATGGGACCAGTGGATGCATTTTGAGCTGAACTTACACTTGGACTTTATTTCTTGGCAAAACAAAAATCCATGTGTTCCTGCTCTCACAGGGAAATTATGAAAGTAATTTGTGGTCTTCAGTATCAATGCCTACTTAGCTCTCGTGTGCGACAATCCTTAGAATGTTTAGGTATTCCATTTTCCCCAGTGTATAGTTACTCAAGTCAATGACTGTAGGTTTTTTGGGGAAAAGATGAAGTAATCATTATAGCCAGAATGCTACAGGATACTTCTTGGGGATCAAGTTTGTCCTTCATTCAATGGGTTCATAGTTGGAAAAGTGGCTCACATCTGGATATGACAAGAGATTGAGACATTTTACTAAGATGACTGCCTGAAATCACCTTCTTTGATCATACTTCCTTGATTCTTGTTGTTGTTGTTAGAGAGATTGAGTGATACCCTCATTGGGTGCATATCTTTCTCACACCCAAGAAAGCTGCATTATTGATATATTAGCCATATCTTTAGTTCTCTGCTTGCCATGCTCCTCTGATTGTCATTCCAACCTTACTGCCCATGAGAATTAGTTATCCTACCTTTAAACTGTTAAGAGCAACCATCTAGACCCCACTTTTTCAGAATTTACCATCCCTATTCTTATCATGAGATCAGTTCTCAATATCTTCGCATGAATCCTATCTTAAAGTTAGACATTAGACTGTAGGTTCTAACACTGATGGTTCTCTCACCAGGATATTTTTTATACTTTGTTAAATAAAGTTCTGGCCCTCCTGCAGAACATATTATTCTAGTATTTTCCCCAGCCTTACATCATGCAACCACTCTAGCACTCTTCTTTCTCTGAACCATTTTTTCTTTGACTATCATTTGCTGTAGCCATCCTTTCACTTATTCGGGGTCACCATTTTCTGCAAGTGTCTATGAGATATCCTAGAAAATATTAGAACCATTTCCTTCAGTCTTTCTTTGAATGTTTTCTCCCAGATTATTTTCCAAAAAGCAATTCCCCTGTGTCAATAAACTCTCCCTTATAAAACTGCATATTCTTTCTGAGTTTAGTTCCATATATATTTTCCAAGTTCCTCTCAAGACTGTTTAGCTTGGGTCTGAAAATTCCTGGGATATAATCCCTTTCTCCCTTTGCAATCCCATCACTTCCAACGCCAGATTATGGTGGTCAGTAATTCTAGCTGTTGACCTATTTCCTAAGAGGAGATGTAGAAGGGGACATGCCTTGGAGGAGAGAGGTTTTCTTCAAGACAAATGGGAACACTAACTGCTAACAGAGCGAAGTGGGTGAGTTCGAGGAATCCGAAGAATTCAGAGGAATCTAGCGAATGAAGAGCATGAATGCAGATGGTCCCATATATCAGGATCCCATTTTTTCCCAATCAGAGCTCTAACCTTGGCACATCAGATTTGTTTAGGTTTACCTTTCCAGGAGCCAGACTACTTTTTACCATTAGGTCCTGGGTTTTCTCTGTCCTTAGTATCTGAGAATAAGGGCTATTGTATGCAGTCAAGGAGCCCCTCTAGCTTTCACAGTTTGCTTCTCGCTGACAATAACTCCCAGACCTTTGTGTACTTTCTTCAGAGTATCTTAACCCCTAACAATGGTTGCCCAGCTCCACTATCTTTATAAATACTGTATCTCTCATATTTCTCAAACATCTGCTATGTATATTATACCTGCTAGTAAGTTTACATCTACCAGTTCACCTCTCCAGTTCACTAAATAAAATTGTTAACAATTTGACTGATACCGGTTACACAAGCTTTCCAAGTTCCATCTACCACCAGGAATTTGGAATTTTGGAACACTGTGGGTTAGTTAGTAAGTGATCCAGTCCATCTGCTTTACTAGATAAAACTGTTCCAGGTCAAGTTATCCATGAAGCAGATGCTAGGGAGATGTTTTTCCCAAAGGAGTTTCATTGGGCAGTACTGTTATAATGCCTGAAGGGAATGGAATAGATCAGGTGTAGGCAGAGGGAGAACTTGGGCTCTGCCTAACCTCTTTCAAGCTCTGGCATGGTATTCAGAGTTGAGCCAACTCTTAAATCCTTGTATTAACCAGTTACTGGATTTAGGCTGTGCCTGGTATGGGCATATGATCTTGAACAAGAAGGCTTTCTTGAGCTAAGGGCAATTTCCAAAGGATTGACGGTTGAAGATAATTTGAGAGCAGCAGTCCTCAAACCTGGGTTCAACTATCCTTCAGTCCTGAAGGGGATATCTAAGTAACATGGCACAGGATCCACAGCACACTGCTGGAGGCAATTAAATTGAAAACCACCATCATAAAGCTGTGCCTGTTTGTAAACATGTGATTTCAGAACAAGGAACCAAAAATATATAATCCTTGTCACAAGAGAAGGGCTATTGCCATAGCAATAAAACACAAATATGCTACCATAGTATCAACTCTCAAATGATAAAAGTCCACTTGTGAAAGGATTATCTAGGAGAAGTAAATTGGAATGCTTTTCAGTTACCTTACAGTTTTTTCATGACTAAGACTTTATCAGAAGCTGACGTTGAAAGGAAAACTACAATTACAAATCTATAGGGAAGTCATTCACCATATACACTCAGAATTATACTTTTATTTCCCATAGTTGCAATTATTACCTTCATGATCCTTATTCCTAGTCACCTACCCTCTGGAGATAGGTATATAAAGTTTAAAATGAACTTAAACTATCCATTAAACTTGAACATGAAATGCCATACAAAATGTTTCAGTAAATGAAATTTGCTAAAATGTGTTAACACCTGAACATTATAGAAAAAGTTGATAATGGCATTTTTAGTTAATGACCATCACTTCAAACAAAATATAATAGTTCCTGAACTCCAGTTATATATTTATGTTGAGGTAGATTCATCCACCCCAAAATTTATATTCTGTTTTCCTTAGAAGAGTGTTTACAAGACTGCATTCTCCTCTATATAAAGTTTAAAAGGCAATAAAATCTCAGTTACACTAATAAGAGTAAGAAATGATATTTCTTATCTCCCCTGAAAGAACAGAGCCCATATATATCAGAATGAATTTTTCACATATTAAGTGAGTATTTCACTCAAGTAGTTGAGTGAACAAATAGTTGATTTACTATTTAAAAAGACATCAGAGATGATTTAGTGCAAATTCAAACTCAATTCTTATCTTAAATCTTGTTCTGAGAACTAAATTCATTAGTCCCTCTTCTCTCCTAAATGTTCTCTCCTATATGCCAGTGAAAGAAATAAAACAAGGAATACTTAAATAAACTGTGGAAAACTCTGAAAGAGATGGGAATACCAGACCACCTAACCTGCCTCTTGAGAAATCTGTATGCAGGTCAGGAAGCAACAGTTAGAACTGGACATGGAACAACAGACTGGTTCCAAATAGGAAAAGGAGTATGTCAAGGCTGTATATTGTCACCATGCTTATTTAACTTATATGCAGAGTACATCATGAGAAACGCTGGGCTGGAAGAAACACAAGCTGGAATCAAGATTGCTGGGAGAGATATCAATAACCTCAGATATGCAGAAGACGCCACTCTTATGGCAGAAAGTGAAGAGGAACTCAAAAGCCTCTTGATGAAAGTGAAAGAGGAGAGTGAAAAAGTTGGCTTAAAGCTCAACATTCAGAAAACGAAGATCATGGCATCTGGCCCCATCACTTCATGGGAAATAGGTGGGGAAACAGTAGAAACAGTGTCAGACTTTATTTTTTTGGCTCCAAAATCACTGCAGATGGTGACTGCAGCCATGAAATTAAAAGACGCTTACTCCTTGGAAGAAAAGTTGTGACCAACTAGATAGTATATTCAAAAGCAGAGACATTACTTTGCCGACTAAGGTCCGTCTAGTCAAGGCTATAGTTTTTCCTGTGGTCATGTATGGATGTGAGAGTTGGACTGTGAAGAAGGCTGAGCACCGAAGAATTGATGCTTTTGAACTGTGGTGTTGGAGAAGACTCTTGAGAGTCCCTTGGAGTGCAAGGAGATCCAACCAGTCCATTCTGAAGGAGATCAACCCTGGGATTTCTTTGGAAGGAATGATGCTAAAACTGAAGCTCCAGTACTTTGGCCACCTCATGCGAAGAGTTGACTCATTGGAAAAGACCCTGATGCTGGGAGGGATTTGGGCAGGAGGAGAAGGGGACGACCGAGGATGAGATGGCTGGATGGCATCATGGACTCGATGGACGTGAGTCTGAGTGAACTCCGGGAGTTGGTGATGGACAGGGAGGCCTGGCGTGCTGCGATTCATGGGGTTGCAAAGAGTCGGACACGACTGAGCGACTGGACTGAACTGAACTTTAAACAAATATGTTTGGTTTGTGTTGTCCCATCCCTTCTTGTTCTCTTAAATCTACTTAGTGTGAAACTTGACACAACAACTGTCTTTATTGATAAAATACATATCACCCTGGACAAACTTGTGGATTTGAAAAATGTTCTTGGCATAGGAAAATTTATCCCTTGTTTTCTAACTGTATGTTCAGTCATATTTTATGATTTTGTTTTCAAAAGCTGTAGTTGCTAAAATTGATGAGCTGTGCTAATACCCACAACATGAGCATCCTATTTCTTCAACCAAAACTCCATCATTTTATGAGGAGAGTCAAGGTCTAGGGTTAGGTGAATATAGAGTGTTTTTCACTCAGACTTGGGCAAGGAAAGGAGATGTGCAGGCCAGAAGGGGTAGAGTGCCTTTTTGACTTATTCTCAAGTTTCCAGATCAGCTTTTTCTAGATGTTCAGAAACAAGAGTAATAGAAAAGGGCAAAATAGTGAGAAGTCAGTCCTCATTTTATTAGAGAATATGAGCTTCTCTTGAGACAGTGCTTCTCAAACATGAACACGTATGTGAATCCCCAGGCATCTTGTTGAAATGTGGAACTGTTTTGATAGGTTAAAAATGGTACCTGTGAGTTTATATTTCTAACACATGATTCTAAGGTTGCTGGTCCTTAGATTACTCAGTACAGAACATCTGAATATAGTCTTTGTGCAAATTTGCCTCTTCAGCCCACCTTTGACCCACCTACTTTCCCAAGACTAGTAGTCAAATGAAACAAAAGGGAACATTGGACATTTAGGATTTGATTGTTTATTCTCTTGCCCTGTAAGTACGTATAAGAACCTGCTGATCATCATTAATAAAACACCTTATTTCCTCTGATTAGAGAAGAAAAAATATTCTCTTCAAATTTCACTACTCTTCTCTACCTAGGTTATGCAGACCTCTTGTTATTAAAATATCATATTTGTAAGGAAATTTCAAAGCATGGCCTTCTAATGAGCTAGTGATAAAAATACTGTCTTAGCCACTGAACAGCTATATTCAGAGTTGAATTACAAATTTTGTCCATGTGTAGAGAAATGGAATAAGTGGCAATAAGTTAATAGGTTCTGTTACTAGCAGAGCAAACTAACTGCTTTTTAAAAATTAACCTTGAACCTTATCCTCATTCAGTAGTTAATGGAATTGAGAGATTAAATACTTCATATATTATTTATAACATTAATAGAAAAATAAAACAATTTCTTCTTGGCTTTATCCCTTGCATAGGTTTAACTCTCTGCTTTCATTATTTGGAGATTACATTAAGTTTGAAGAAGAGACTGTCATAGAATCTAATTAGTACAAACATTTATAGAATGCTTCATATGACCAGGCAGGCACTGTTTTAAGTATTAATTCAGTGAATCAATTACTTTAATTTCCATTTTAAAGATATTAAAATTGAACAGCTTAGAAACCATTCCCCTGTTACACAGCTGGAAAGTGTCAGCTGGGCATTCTGATGGAAGTGCCCATGCAAGCAACCACTCTGTGTTTCTGGCTTGTTAGAATATGAGTGCAAGTGTGATTTCAGAGGCCAGGAATGCTCCTCTACCCAGATTCCTTCAATAGAGATCAAAGCTACAGATACTTTGAACTTATCTTCTCATTCATTTTCTTTATCAAATTTAGCACATATTACCAAAAATTACTTACCTGTTTTGGTTCAAAAATGTAACAACTTTGTATAAATTCAACCATTTGTCTCTCCAATCCCTACCCTCATGTTGCTAAGTCCTAGAAGAAGAGATCAACTGTTTGTCCAGAAGCCATGGAGGTCAGCCATTCATTATTGCTGACCTTAGTTGTATGCTCATATTTCCTTAGAAACCTTTCCCTTCAATTGGTAATTTATATTACTGATACCCCTTTCAGCCTTTTACCCCACTCTCTTCCCACTATCAGCAAATGTCCTTAATCTTTTCTTTCCAGTGACTGTTGAGCCCATTAGGTGTAAAGTCCCTTAAATACTCTCACTTCACAAACATCCCTGTACATTTCCATCCAGACAACGTTTCTTTGCTTAGCTTTGGTTTACTTGGAAATAATGCCCCTCCTTCCATCCCAAACTTACCTTGAACCTCTGCTATAGATAACAGCCCCAACACTCTCTTTTCTCTATCTCCATTGATCTCTTTTCTCTGCAGCTTATGTGCCTTCTATGCACAAAATATTAAAAAAAATAAAGAAACAAAAACACTATGCTCAATCTTGTTACTCTTTGTAGGCAGGGCTCTATCTCACCCCTCACCACCATCAAAAATATTTTAAAGAATATATACTTGGTATTTATCTTTATATCTTTGTCCTTGTTTTCTCCTCAGTCTTTCTATTTATTGATTTTATAGTCTTCAGAATCACTAACAATGTCTCTCTAAAGTTTAATGTCATTTGACACTTTTATCTCATTTAATTTCTTAAGCTTTTGGCTACTTGTTTATATTTTAGATTAACTCCTCCTTTCTTTTCTAGGATAGCACTCTACTTCCCTGCCCCCTCTTCCCCCGGTAGACTGTGTGGTGGTGCAATTGGAAAGTAAAGAAAAATGTTAAGGATGTGACAATATCATATGTTGTTTGATATAGTTCTATGGAATATGAACACATGTGGGCGTGGTGGAGTCAACCATCCATTTTAGTTTTCATTATAGGCTATTGTTCCAACATCATTCTGTAAATAACAGAGAATAGTGTCAAACACCCTATTCTAAATCCCCCTGTTCCTACAGCTATGATAAATACTCAATCCTTGAGAAATGGACCCAATGAAAAATAACCAGAAAGATGAAAAATTCATCTTAGGCAAAGCAATGGCTTTAATCTCATGTGAACTTTTTCTGTGTAGCACCTCCACATGTAGCTAGCTAAAGCCAAAGGCATTAGTGAGGAACCTAGGAGTACCTTGCCAGGAGATATTTTTCCAATTCTTGATAGAAAACTTGATAGGAATTCTTTCCAGAATTTTACATGTTCCTAAAGTTACCTGTCACTTGAAGAGGCCAATTTGATAGGTTAAATATCTATTTCTGAAGGCTTCAAATTATGCAGTAATTTTTTATAAACATCTCTAATCTTGCTTGGAAAAGTATCAAGATGTTGGAATAGAAGGACGTGCACTCATCTTCTCCTGCTTATTTAACTTAAATGCAGAGTACATCATGTGAAATGCTGGGCTAGATGAAGCACAAGCTAGACTCAAGATTGCTGGGAAAAATGTCAATATGCAGACACCTCAGATATGCAGACTTATGGCAGAAAGCAAAAAAGAACTAAGAGCCTCTTGATAAAAGTGAAAGAGGAGAGTGGAAAAGTTGGTTTAAAACTCAACATTCAGAAAACTAAGATCATGGCATCTGGCCCCATCACTTCATGGCAAATAGATGAGGAAGCAATGGAAACAGTGATATACTTTATTTTGGGGGGCTCCAAAATCACTGCAGATGGTGACTGTAGCCATGAAATTAAAAGACACTTGCTCCTTGAAAGGAAAGCAATGACGAACCTAGACAGCGTATTAAAACACAGAGACATTACTTTGCCAACAAAGGTCAGTCAGTCAAGGCTATGGTTTTGCCAGTAGTCATGTATGGATGTGAGAGTTGGACTATAAAGAAAGCTGAGCACTGAGGAATTGATGCTTTTGAACTGTAGTGTTGGAGAAGACTCTTGAGAGTCCCTTGGACTGCAAGGAGATCAAACTAGTCTATCCTAAAGGAAATAAATCCTAAATAATCTGCAGCCCATCAGATCACAAAGAGTTGGAAATGACTGAACAACACAATTGAACCAAACTGAATTGAAGTATGTGTTAGTTTTCTTATTCCCAATATTTGATAATCACCTTTTACATTTGCCTGATGTTTAAATTTTATAAAACACTTCTACTCTATTATCTTCATATTATTACACCATTTCTATACTACACTGTTCAGAATTTATATCAAGGTAGCAATGTCCTGTTTTGCCTTTCAAGTCAGTTTTGAAGGATTTTAAGGGCTTTGGAGATACAACCTACAATATTGTTAGTTTTTTTTACAAAGTACACTCAATAGGGAGAATAATTTTCTTTTTGCTCTTCATTTTCTTCATTTATAAAACGTGGGAAGCTAAGATAATTACCACATTATATTAAAGCTTATGCTGAAGCATTAGTATATGTTTCCCAGGGTATGTAAGTATGATATGTGGACCACAAGTCTGGAGAGAGTCTTATTTATATTGGTTCTATGTTGCTTTTCTCTTCTTTCTTTTTTATCTTTCCACCTCTTTTGTGAATATTTTATATCTTCCTCTCAGTTCGTTATCATTACTAAATAACAGATGGACCGAATTTACTTATCACAGCATTTCCAAACATATGTATACACAGAACTTTGTACTTTCTCATGATTCTCTTAACATACAACAGAATTGGTCTTCCCAAACACAATGTATATGTCTCATGCAAAACATTGGGCTAACCCCTAAGGTGAGTGTTACAAAAATGCTTATAGAAAATGGATAAATGTGCAATTAAAAAGATACCATTAAAAAGATGCATTTAAAAATATCTAGTGAAAAATAAATACCGAGTTTTACCAAGAGACACATCCTTATTCAGCATGGAGGTGTGCTGGTGAGCACTGAAAATTAAAGGATCAGAACATGTGGAGCCCTACCAACATATCCATCTAGATAATCTTGTTTTACTTTTTTTCTCTTGCTATTTCTGCTTCCATTATTTCAGCCACCTGGGCTCTCTATGCCATTGTCTGGAGCTCCTGAGAGTTATTAACCATACATCATCTCCTTTAGGAAAATGAGAACTCACTGGGTCCAGTACAACAATTCTGTGATTCTTTCAATACTTCTCTTTTTGAAATCTCTGAGCACATAAAGATATTTTGATTCAAACATGTTTCATTACAAAATCTCATTTTCTAACTATGCTGCTGCTGCTAAGTCTCTTCAGTTGTGTCCGACTCTGTGCGATCCCATAGACGGCAGCCCACTAGGCTTCCTCGTCCCTGGGATTCTCCAGGCACGAACACTGGAGTGGGTTGCCACTGCCTTCACCAATGCATGAAAGTAAAAAGTGAAAGTGAAGTCGCTCAGTCATGTCTGACTCTTTGCGACCCCATGGACTGCAGCCTACCAGGCTCTTCTGTCCATTGATTTTCCAGGCAAGAGTACTGGAGTGGGATGCCATTGCCTTCTCCTATAGCTCTTTTTAAAGTGTTTATTTACTGACAATAAAAATAATCAGCATAAATGGGAGGAAGAAAGTAATGATTGTTCAGCACTAGCTCATTCCAAGCATACTCTAGACACTTTTTGTTTTTAAAGATTTATTTGTTTATTTTGGCCACACTGGATCTTCATTGCTGTGCATAGGTTTCTCTAGTTGCAGCGAGTAGGGCCTACTCTGTAGTTGTGGTACACGTTTCTCACTGCAGTGGCTTCTCTTGTTGCGGAGCACAGCCTCTAGGTGCACAGGCTTCAGTAGTCGTGATGTGTGGTCTCATTTGTTGTGGCTCTTGGGCTTAGTTCTCTGCAGCTTGTGAGATCTTTGGGGATCAGGGATCAATCAAACCCATGTCCCCAGCATTTGCAGGTGTATCTTAACCAATGAATGAGCAGGGAAGCCCTACACTAGAAACTTTAACCTCTTTCCTTTATTCTAAAATTTAGGTATTATTTGATAAGTATGCAGTTAGTTAATACTGCATATTTGAAAGGGAAATAATTTTATGCATATAAGAAATAAAAAGCTTAAAATACTTCATACCTGTAATACAATGCCTATAATAAGGAGAATGACCATCATTCAATTATTATTATATTTCAACCTATGACTTAAATTTTTAATGGATGACCTATTTTTCAGTTATAGCCAAAGTTGTATTTTCAAGTATTTTTCAGTTGGGCTATGAGTAACTTCACTAAGATAAGGTATTTCCCTGGTTAATTTTAACTTGAGTGGTTAGAGATTTTATATTGTATATTCCTGAACACACTGTAGACTGACAGTAGAAAATTAATAACTTGAATTATTGCAACTTTACATAAGTTCTAACTAGGAACTGTATGATACATACTGACCAGTTATTTAATATCCTTTTATATAAAGATATCACATTTATATATTTATAATACATTTTATGGAATATATCTGTTATATAAGATAAACTAAGATATAATTTTCCAAACAAACTGATGGATGGTCAATTCTGCTGGGAAATCCCAGGGGCACAAACCTCAGAGTTTTCTTAAGATGTAAAGAGGTAGGCTCTTTACTATATAATACTTTCAGTGCTTGGTCAAAGGCTGTTTCTAGAGAGCATTCAGTTCAGTTCATTTCAGTTGCTCAGTCGTGGCCAACTCTTTGCAACTCCATGGACTGCAGCACGCCAGGCCTCCCTGTCCATTACCAACTCCCAGAGTTTATCCAAACTCATATCCATTGAGTTGGTGATGCCAACCAATCATCTCATCTTCTGTCATCCCCTTCTCCTCCTGCCTTCAATCTTTCCCAGCATCAGGGTCTTTTGAAATGAGTCAGCTCTTCGCATCAGGTGGCCGAAGTATTGGAGTATCAGCTTTAGCATCAGTCCTTCCAACGAACATTCAGGACTGATCTCTTTAGGATGGACTGGCTGGATCTCCTTGAAGTCCAAGGGACTCTCAAAAGTCTTCTCCAACATCACAGTTTAAAACCATCAATTCTTCGGCACTCAGCTTTCTTTACAGTCCAACTCTCACATCCATACATTACTAGAAAAACCATAGCCTTGACTAGACAGAACTTTGTTGGCAAAATAATGCCTCTTTTTAATATGCTATCTAGGTTGGTCATAACTTTCCTTCCAAGAAGTAAGCATCTTTAATTTCATGGCTGCAGTTACCATCTGCAGTGATTTTGGAGCCCCCCAAAATAAAGTCAGCCACTGTTTTCCCATCTATATGCCATGAAGTGATGGGACCAGATGCCATCATCTTCATTTTCTGAATGTTGAGCTTTAAGCCAACATTTTCACTTTCCTCTTTCACTTTCATCAAGAGGCTCTTTACTTCCTCTTCACTTTCTGCAATAAGGGTGGTGTCATTTGCATATCTGAGGTGATGGAATTTCAGTTGAGCTATATCAAATCTTGAAAGATGATGCTGTGAAAGAGCTGCACTCAATATGCCAGCAAATTTGGAAAACTCAGCAGTGGCCAAATTGCTGAGGGACTGGAAAAGGCCCCTCACTAGCAAAGTAATGCTCAAAATTCTCCAAGCTAGGCTTCAGCAATACATGAACCAGGAATTTCCAGATGTTCAAGCTGGTTTTAGAAAAGGCAGAGGAACCAGAGATCAAATTGCCAACATCCGCTGGATCATGGAGAAAGCAAGAGAGTTCCAGAAAAACATCTATTTCTGCTTTATTGACTATGCCAAAGCCTTTGACTGTGTGGATCACAAGAAACTATGGAAAATTCTGAAAGAGATGAGAATACCAGACCACCTGACCTGCCTGTTGAGAAATCTGTATGCAGATCAGGAAGCAACAGTTAGAATTGAACGTTGAACAACAGACTGGTTCCAAATAGGAAAAGAAGTACATCAAGGCTGTATATTGTTACCCTGCTTATTGAACTTTTATGCAGAGCACATCATGAGAACGCTGGGCTAGATGAAGCAAAGCTGGAATTGAAATTGCTGGGAGAAATATCAATAGCCTCAGAGGGCATTAGTTCCCTGGTTAATTCTAACCTGCCACCCATTTATGCAGAACTAATTCCTGGGTCAAAGAAAGTTATTTGACAAGAGGCAGGAGCTAGATGTTGCAAGATGTGCTAGGAGTTGGGGTGGCATGAAGGGAACTGGTAAGCACTCAGAGGATATGGTATGGCATTGACAGTAAGCTGTGATGTCTTCTAGAGAAAACATCAGTTTCAAATTGAGAAATAAATGAAAGGCAGTATTATGTAGTGAATAATAGCATGGCTACTGGAACCGATAGACCAGAAGTCAAATCCAGACTCTGAATATCCTGGCAGGCTAATTTTGGGAAAATGATTTAATTTCTCTCAATCTGGGCTTCCTTCTCTATAGAATGGAAATGGAGAATTTACTTTAAAATTTGTAAAAAAAAAAAAAATGTATTACCAAGAAGTATTTACAACAGTATCTAGTGATTAATAAATAATAAATATCAATACACACAAAAGGTAGTTTGGTGTTTAAAATATTCTGTTTATCAACCTTTTCTAGTGCAAGAAATTTCCTCTAAACCACCTTTCTTGGGCAGCTGCTCAATCTGAACTTGAACCCTTCTAGTTACAGTGCATGTGCAGCCTAAAAGTGTGTCTTTTCTAGTTTGGGGCAGCACTAATGACTAACATGTTCTTTTTGATGTTGGAATTGAAATTACTTCACTAGATTATAGATTATATAGATTATAGATTATATTAAGGCTCATAGATTATATTAAGATAAATTGTCTCATTAATCAATAGCCTCAGACCCACTTCTAATGTTTCTGCAGGACCTGTGGCATGAGAACACATGGAGGATCACATGCCCTTTGTCTGAAAACTATAATGCAATGGCACAGTTGATACACAAAATATTTTGTTATGAAAAGTATGTCTACATAATGGAAAATGGAAATGTATGTATTATGATACTATTTTTAGTGGGTGAAAGCAAATATAAACTACTAGTATAAGCAAACAATTTCTCTGGTTATATAATTATCAATGGCTGAGTGGTGTTTGAATGATTAATAAATTAAGATGGACATAATTCATAAAATATAATGTTTATTCAATGCAGACTTAGCCTTCATTTTATCAACATCATTAACTGTTCTTATAAACAATTCTAATGTATTTTTTTTTTCTTGACAGTAATGCCACATTGCTGCTGCTGCTGCTAAGTCGCTTCAGTCGTGTCTGACTCTGTGCGACCCCATAGACGGCAGCCTGCCAGGCTGCCCCATCCCTGGGATTCTCCAGACAAGAACACTGGAGCGGGTTGCCATTTCCTTCTCCAATGCATGAAAGTGAAAAGTGAAAGTGAAGTCACTTAGTTGTGTCTGACTCTTCACGACCCCATGGACTGTAGCCTACCAGGCTCCTCTGTCCATGTGATTTTCAAGGCAAGAGTACTGGAGAGGGTTGACATTTCCTTCTCCAGAGATCTTCCCGACCTAGGGATAGAACCCAGGCCTCCCGCATTGTAGGTAGACGCTTTACTGTCTTAGCCACCAGGGAAGTTATTATAGTTGTTAGTTATTTTATAATCCAACATGGAAAACGGTAACCTACTGAGACAGTGGTCAGTGGAACTGGCAATAAAACTCTTAAATGTTAAATTTAAAAAGGAATCATAGATTTTAAATAATATGCTCAAACATTGTGATGGGGTAGCAAATAGTATAGCAACATCATCATAGAAAATATTGAAAAACATTTAAATTTCATCTTACAAATTGCTTATCTTAGTTTGCCATTTTTACCATCTCTTAAAACAGTATAAAGTTTCATAGATTATTGCTGGTATTCTTCTTTTGAAATTTTAATACTAAGATATTATGAAGAAAATGAAAATAGCAGTATGGTGCCCAATTTGTTCCAGTTTCTCTTCATATACTTTGATCTATAATTGCCAGAAAAGATTATTCTCTATAGAAATCAGTGTTGAGATTATTTGTACATTAACTTATTCTTCATAGTCATGGGTATGGTGTTCATTTCCTTGTTCTAATTATCTTGCTTTTATTGGAATGTTATGTATGTTGTATTTTTTTCCCGTTCAGTCTGATAACTGTTTTTGCTAAGCTTTTAATGATATTATTAAAAGTAAATTAGGATTACACCAAATAATGTGAATAGTGAAAACTTAAACTTTAGTTTCTGCCAAAGATAATGATTCACTGTTTGATGATAATTCTTGATTAATTTTTTTTGTATTGAATCTCATATCTTGTCTGAAATAAATCTAATTGTTTTATTTTGATGGTTATCTCTGGAACCACAGTTTGGAAAAAGAAGCGAGCAAAACAAAACAAAAAATATTTTACCAGCCAAAGTTACTTCATTCTGTAAGACTTTATTGCATTCTTTCTATTGGAGAAAGATTTACAGGTTAAAATTTTTCTGCCTCTACCTGTGCTTCCACAGAAGAAACTCTCATTTTTAGTTCAAAGCAGTGATCTACAAAGGAGAAGGCATGGCAACCCACTCCAGTATTCTTGCCTGGAGAATCTCAAGGACAGAGGAGCCTGGCAGGCTATAATACAGTCCTTAGGGTCGCAAAGAGTCAGACACAACTGAAGCAACTGAATGCACACACACAGTGATCTACAAAGGGGTTGGTAACAGAATCTAAACCATGGACATGAGTTTGAGCAAAGTTTGGAAGATGGTGAAGGACAGGGAAGCCTGGCTGCAGGCATGGGGTTGCAGTCAGACACGGCTGAGCCACTGAACAGCAACAGCAAAGTGACCTACAATGGGGTTGGTAACACATTCTCAACCTTCAGAACCTTTAGCCACAGTTGACTTTTGTTTTGAAAATATAGGGCAAGAATATGGTGAAGAATTTCCTAGAGACCTGAAGGAGATAGTTATGAGTTGAACTGTGCCAGCACTGCATGCCAGATTCTGAGTGGCAGGGGTGCCTGTGTATTCTCTAGTGCTTAAGTGTGTGTGATATGCAGGACCTCCTAAATCACATGGCTAACTCGGGGGAAATTCCTTGAATGGATCTAAGGATGATCTAATCTAGCTTCCTTATGACAGATCTTTAGTTTTGATGATGGCTATTAATGTCTTTGATTTTCATAGCTGAAAATTGCTAAGTTCAACTTTTCTATTGAAAATGCTTGCTTTACGCTGTGAGCTAGAATTTTCAGTGAGTAAGTAAACACTGTAAGTCTTTGGTCTTCGCACAAAATTTAGGAAAACTTTCCTTTTGTTTACTCTTCCCTCCACTTCCAACTTCTTATTTGGTGCCTGGCCAGATTCCTCCTAGATATATCCTAAGAATGTTCCCCTTTATTCGGTGTAACTTATTAGGAGTTCACTGTTGCTAGCACATTCATCCAGAGGCTCTATCTTTCAGAAGAGGAGGATCTATAAAAAGAGTCTTACAGCTCTATGGCCACAGCTCAGATGTATCCCTGGAGATTTTGAGGCCAGTTTGGTGGCTCCTTCCCCACAACGACCTGGAGCTCACATTTGGCTGAAGCCCATGCAGGCAGTAGGCTCCCCTCAACAGTGGGATGGCAGCAGAGATGTGAGGTGAATGGCACCACTCTCTCAGTTCACAGACATGGCAAGCCCATCTGATTGGCAGGGCAGTAAATGGCCCTCTACAGCTAGTATGTATCTGTGTTATAAAATCTCTTCTTATTACATGTAGATGAGCCATCACATGGAGCTCCTTCTTGAACCCTTTTCTACCTGGTTACTATTCTTAGCCAACCTCCAGTTCCTTCCTGCCCTTGATATAGCTTCCTTTTTAATTTTCCTAATTATTGGTAGTGCTCTTTCCTGTTTATACACAGATAAATACATATCTAAACTTTATAGACAGAAATACAACTAAATAGAAAAAAGCATAACCCTTGAATACAATTTTCTTATTTGACATATGTTCTAGATACAACTACATTCTGATTCTCCTCTTTATAGTCTTAAGGTTTTGACATTTTTTCTTTAAAATGTGGTTGCCAGAGCAATAGCAACTTCAGACAGTGAATTCAATATAAATTGGGAGATAAAATCTCCTCCATTTCTTGATGCCATATGTCTGTTTTTGCACTCTCCAAACATGTTAGCTTTATGGAGGTAGCAATCCTATGTTGTTGCTACTATTAAATTTGCAATAAAAAACTCATAGAACTTTTTTCCTTTCCATAAAAATTGTTATTAAAATAGATCTTTCATTGAAGTTTTGGGTGTGATTAAAACAAGAATGCAGAAAGCATGATGTAGATGAACTAATACCCAAACTGGAAATTTAAATGGGCAACAATAAAATTCTGTATTGATTCAAAGAAGTGAATGGGATTCTTTCCATCAGAGTCCTGATAGGAAGTGCCTTCAAGAGAGAAAGCCAAGTATCTGTTCATGTCAAGTGACATCGCACTTAAGGGAAGGACAGAAGATAGAGAAGGAAGTTGTGCATGATGGAGAAAGAAATCATTAGGCTGAACAGAATTTAGATTATGCTACCATGTCTTGCAGCCATGAAATTAAAAGACGCTTACTCCTTGGAAGAAAAGTTTTGACCAACCTAGATAGCATATTCAAAAGCAGCGACATTACTTTGCCCACTAAGGTCCGTCTAGTCAAGGCTATGGTTTTTCCTGTGGTCATGTATGGATGGGAGAGTTGCACTGTAAAGAAGGCTGAGTGCCAAAGAATTGATGCTTTTGAACTGTGGTGTTGGAGAAGACTCTTGAGAGTCCCTTGGATTGCAGGGAGATCCAACAAGTCCATTCTGAAGGAGCTCAATCCTGGGATTTCTTTGGAAGGAATGATGCTGAAGCTGAAACTCCAATACTTTGGCCACCTCATGCGAAGAGTTGACTCGTTGGAAAAGACCCTGATGCTGGGAGGGATTGGGGGCAGGAGGAGAAGGGGACAACAGAGGATGAGATGGCTGGATGGCATCACTGACTCGATAGATATGAGTCTGAGTGAACTCCGGGAGTTGGTGATGGACAGGGAGGCCTGGTGTGCTGCAATTCATGGAGTCGCAAAGAGCTGGACATGACTAGTGACTGAACTGAACTGACCATGTCTTGAAAAGGAAAAATGTAAATAAGACAGAGAAGAAAGTTTGTGAAAAGAGATTAGATGTGGTTCTTCTTTTAGGCTGGCCAGGATGGATGACTGTGTGTAGGAGGCTAAGAGGGAAGTTAAAATTATATTATATATAAGTATATAGTAACAAGAAGGGAGGAAACCGTGATCAACTAGTTTTAACAATTTCCACAGTGCCTGTGGTAATATGCAAATATATTACATATGCAAATTTGTATCAGTATTTGAGAACAGGATGGAGTAAATCCAATTTTCAGATGCTATCTTACACTAAGCCATCTCACCTTTCATGAAAAGACTTCACTTAAACCAGATACATCCAGAAATCTTTTATAATATTGAGATTTATCGTGACATCATTTCAAACAGTGAGGAAACTCATAATGTCAGTTTTGCATATTATATTAACTTTTATATCATATTTCCTTATCTCATCAAGATGATGTTGTTACATATGAATGGGGAAACCCAGGATATTAAAAGAAAGCTATCAATTCAAATGTTACTTTAATACTGGCTTGTGATAAATCCCACTGCATAAGCCCTAAAACACAATGAACCAGACTGAGTACACTGGCCTAGGTGCTTCAGAATAATGATAGATGATCTGTGTTTTCCTACTAGTGTGCCGAGGGAAAGTGCATGCTATGGCTAGCATTTCCTATTGCACATGGAGTAACACTATAGAGATAGTTGAGTAGTCTATATGCAAATTAAAGACCAGCTTGGTTACTGAACATAGACACTAGAAGTCTCTGGGATCTGTTCTTCTTGTAAAGATCAGGGAACTGTCAGTGCTGGCTCTACAGTGTCATCTTAGTCCCATTTCATATGGCTGCAATTATTCTTATTCATCTCACATCATCACATGTCTGGTCTCCAAAGTCTTAAATGATGCTGCATAACTGCTTTCTTGTCAGATGACACAAGAACTCATTCTTCAACAAAAGGAAAATAAACTGCTTCTGCTCTGCTAGGCTGCATACCAGAACATTCATCTAAATCCACTTCATAGAACATCTGTTCTAATAACATAGATGGTGCTGAAGACCTGGAAGCTATTAACGCAGACTCCATTGCTAAGCTCTTCTGTATTTTTAAGGGTAATAGGGGGCTGTAAAGTGGATTGTTAAAGAAAAAACTCTGTCAAGCCTCTATCACAAACTTCCAGATGGTGACAAGAGCCTATTCATTTCATCCTGGATCTCTTTGAGAACTGTACCCTCCTCTTTGGAGGCTGAAATTATATAAAGATCATTTGTTTTTAGTTTGGTGAAAAAGTAATTGAGGTTTCATACCATGAGTTTTAAATTACTATAACTAAATTCAAACACATCTTTATTAATCAAAATAGGAAACCATTACAATCAACACATTTTTGTCAATGAGAAATAACTTTGTTTATTCCTGTAGCGTAAAAATCTGTGCTTCAGGATTTGATGCACTTTTGGAAAGCATTTTCTGCCTCCTGCTGGTTATGAAAGTATTTTCCCTGCAAAAAGTTGTTGAGATGGTTGAAGAAGTGGTAGTCAGTTGGTGAGAGGTCAGGTAAATATGGAGGATCAGACAAAATTCCGTAGCTCAATTTGTTCAACTTTTGAATCATCAGTTGTGTGACACACGGTTGGCAGTTGTCATGAAGAACTGGGCCCTTTCTGTTGACCAATGCCGGCTCCAGGCATTGCAGTTTTCAGTGCATTTCATTGATTTGCTGAGCATACTTCTCAGATATAATGGTTTTGCTTGGATTTAGAAAGCTATAGCAGATCATAAGGGAGGAAGACCATCAAACAGTGATCATGATTTTTTGGGGGTGCAAATTTGACTTTGGGAAGTGCTTTGGAGCTTCTTCTTGGTCCAACCACAGAGCTGATCATCTCTGGTTGTAATATAAAACCCATTTTTGCCACATGTCATAATCCAATCAAGAAATGTCTTGTTGTTGCATAGAATAAGAGAAGATGATGCTTCTAAGCGACATTTTTTTTTCCACACACTCACAAGGCACCCACTTATCAAGCTTTTTCACCTTTCCAATTTGTTTCAAATGCCAAAGGCTGTCATTGAGCTCTTTGGCACTTTTTCATGTAGTGGCTAAAGCATTAGTTTTGATGATGGCTCTCAACTGTTGTCAACTTCTGATAGCCCACTACTGCACTCCTCATCTTCAAAGCTCTTGTCTCCTTTGCAAAACTTCTTGAACAACCACTGCACTGTACATCTGTTACCAGTTCCTAGGCCAAATGTGTTGTTGATGTTGTGAGTTATCTCCTCTGTTTTAAAACCCAGTTTGAACTTGATTAAGAAAATCATTTGAATTTACTCTTTGCCTAACATTGTTTCCCTAGTCTAAAATAAATACAAAATAAATAACAAGCAAAAGTCATTAGCAAAAAATACAAAGCAAGAAATGCACATTAAAATGATGTAGAACATTACCACATTTATTTAAGACTGTATTCCAGTGTTAAACAGCAGTGTTCAGCAATGCAAAACCAGTTACTTTTGCACCAACCTTAACAGAAAAACATTTACAATCTACTTCAGTTCAGTTCAGTTCAGTCGCTCAGTCGTGTCCGACTCTTTGTGACCCCATGAATCGCAGTACACCAGGCCTACCTGTCCATCACCAACTCCCGGAGTTCACCCAGACTCATGTCCATTGAGTCCGTGATGCCATCCAGCCATCTCATCCTCGGTCGTCCCCTTCTCCTCCTGCTCCCAATCCCTCCCCGCATCAGGGTCTTTTCCAATGAGTCAACTCTTCGCATAAGGTGCCCAAAGTACTGGATCTTCAGCTTTAGCATCAGTCCTTCCAAAGAAATCCCAGGGCTGATCTCCTTCAGAATGGACTGGTTGGATCTCCTTGCAGTCCAAGGGACTCTCAAGAGTCTTCTCCAACACCACAGTTCAAAAGCATCAATTCTTTGGCGCTCAGCCTTCTTCACAGTCCAACTCTCACATCCATACATGGCCACAGGAAAAACCATAGCCTTGACTAGACGGACCTTAGCTGGCAAGTAATGTCTCTACTTCAGGAGTGAACAAAACACTTAAACTCAGAACATTGCCTAGATTGACGTTTTCTTTATCTTGCCCAGTGATTGTCAGCCAGGATAATTTTATGCATGAGACAACATTTGTAAATATCAGGAGACAGTTTTGATCATCATACAGTGGCAGTATGGAGTAACACGTTTACTAGATAGAGACCAGAGATACTGCTCAGCATCCTACAGGATAGAGGACACCCCTCACACACAGACACACACACACAGACACACACACACACACACACACACACACACACTGAAAAATTATCTTGTTTAAAATGTCTTAGCTTTACTGTTGGAACACCCTAAGCTAGCCTTTTACATTTCTACTTGGGGAGACCCATAGAATTTGTTTCTTAAGTGATGTATCTCTTTTTTGCCAAACAATCAGTGTTCTCAGTTTTGTATACTCAGTTATGGTGATTGTTTTATTTTGATTTAACAAGTGAGGTTTAAACCAAAAAGATGTTTGGTAAGACATTGGTTTATGCATCATGTTTGATTAGACTATTTGTGTGAATGAAGTGAGAAGATATTTTAACTAGTGAGATCTATGTGTTGCACAGAATGGAGAAGCCAGTACCTCAGTTAGTTGTCATCCATGGTGGGACAGAGTATGAAGTGAGTTTTGGGCTTCTCTTGATACTAAATGTGGAATCTCTGATGACCACTAAGGAAGTTTAGGATTGCTCTAGCCACATCCAGGAAAAATTCCTAGATCCTGTCTAATTTCTGTGATGTCTGAGAACTGAAGTTCCACCATTACCAACTAGGCCTTCATGAAATTTATTTTTTAGATAAAACCTCTTCTTATCTTTGAATATCAATCATATTGTAAATCTATGTGTGCCAAATTACTTCCATCATTTTTTAAAATTAATTTTTATTTTTTAGTTTGTTTTGCTTTACAATACTGTATTTGTTTTGCTATACATTGACATGAATCAGCCACGAGTGTACATGGACTCCCAATCCTGATCCCCACCTCCCACTCCTGCCCCACACCTTCTCTCTGGATTATCCCCCTGCATCAGTCCCAAGAGGTCATAACTGTACCCAAATGTTTCTTCTTGGTTTTGTAATTGTCGTTATTCTGGTTTTTGTTCTTTTTTTCCCCCTGCAACTGGAATGTCTTGCCCTTAAGTTTTCCATTTATCTGATTTCTAGTCTTACTAATTTCAGCTCAATTACAACCAAATTCTCTAATTTGATACTTGGTCTTTTCAATGTAAATGATATCACCCTCTTATTAAACTGCTTTTACAATAACTCTCTACTTTTGATTAAAGGGCAGTATCAGAGTCACTTGAAGGGGAGGAGAGTTTTAATACTACCACTTTTCATCAATTACCTGCTCTTTTATACTGTGCACTCTGACACTGCCCCAGTCTCTAGTGAAAACCCCTCCTCTTGAGAAAATGATGACTGGTAGTACTTCTTAAAGACTATGCTGTTTCATATTATTATTCTTTGTAAGTGTTTTATTGTCTCTCCAATCATACTGTGTCAGAGACTTTATTCTGTACCCTTTCTCTACGCTTGCTTAGCACGAGTGTATTAGAACAGAAAAGTGTATCAACAAACGCACTTTGCTGTAAATAATATAGATAAAGAAATCCCAATCCTTCCCCCCAAAAAATCTCTTGACCACCTTAGGATGGGATTTCAAACTTACATTTAGACAATTAAACAAGCTTGGCTTTTTTTTTTTTTTTAAAGAGCTTTATAGCCTGACCCAGGATGAGAAATGAATGTGAGAGAAAACAGTTTTAGTTTGATTGCATTAATATTTTACTGGAAGCAGCTAGGCAAATTATAGATTGACTGCAAACAGCACACAATCAGTGGCTATGCTGAATTTTGGCATCCAACAAGCCTTTAGCTTCTTCTAGAAGCAGCAGCAAATTTGCAGAAAAATAATTCAAAGTTTTAATTTCCTAATTCAAGCAGAATCACTCACTTAAGCAGTTTAGCTGAATATAATTATGAAAACATATCATATATTTAGCGCAACTTGTAAGTTCTCCTGTGGTCCAGATTACTAATACATTCACAATATTAATGTTGAGATTTTTAATACATGAAACCACTGACATTGAGATCAAGCATTTTATCTCAGGAAAAAATACTGTGTCGCCTTTTCTCTATATTAATGTGACAGGAAGCAAAATGATTATTCATGGCTGTTACTTTACTATGCTTTCAAACATATTTGCTGCTTTAATTAGGCCATCTTGAATTAATAGATGCAGATACAGTTGGTAACTGAAACGGTGGCTCTTTGAGGAATGACAGTGCTTTGCCTGAGGCTTACCGGCAATGTGTGCTCTTATAGGAAAACAATGATTATAGCTAATTTTACTCAGCTTGAAAAACCAGGAGATTAGCTGCAGATAGGGCACTTTCAGTCAACTTAATGTCAGTATTTCCTGAAAGCCTCTTATATGTCAGGGACTATGCAAGGCCTGGGAAATAAAAGATGAATGAGATGCCACCGTTCTCAAGGAGAGTATAGTTTAGAGCTGGGATCCAGTATCAGCTAGAATAGACATTAGGACGAGAATGGATAAGCAGACAAGGATGGGATACTGTTGACTCAGAGGAAAACCCATTTTTTAATTGAAGGAAAGTGTACATTTTTTTTCTTAACCCCAAGCCAATGATGCCTGAGATGTGCCTATATTCATATTCTCTCAATCTTCCTCTCCATCTCTCTCTGTCTGTCATAAAATTCTTACTCACAATTATAGGCATTAATGGATACCAAGAACTGTTATTAGATAGTGAACTTTTGCATTATTTTCTCCCTCATAATGTATTACTACCTTTAAATATAAAGTAGTAGATTATTCTTTCCTTTCCTTCTCTCCCACTCTGTACCCCCAACTCTTATCTGAGATTTGCTTGCTCAGATCCCAGAGTTCCTAATCATCTCCCTTGACATACTCTCTACTCCTACCCACCCTGCCCACTGCTGTCAAGTAATGTCTGGTACTCTCTCTGAAGTATGGCCTCTATTCTGAGCCTCCCATCTAAGTATCTCCCTACTAGGCTCTATTCTCTCACATTCCAGGGTTCTGCTAGATTAAAAACTAAAGTGAGACATTACAATTGGTACTGATGGGTTAATCACTGTTCCCACATGACATATGTCTACTCTTTGAATCTCTCTGAGAAAAATCTGCAAGTAGAAAATCTCCCATTTTAGATTCTTTTTTTCTCAAGATGGGAAGGGCATTTCATTTAGGCCCAGATAGGTCTCAGACTCATCGTATCATATTGTCATTCCTCAAGCTCATCATTTTGTCAGCCTCATGCCTTATATACACTTATATTTGTTTTTTAAGAACATTGTGACTTACCATTCAGGGTTTCCCAGGTGGAGCTAATGTAAAAAACCCACCTGCCAATGCAGGAGACATAAGGAATGGAGGTTAGATCCCTGGGTCGGGAAGATCCTCTGGAGGAGGGCATGTCAACCCACTCCAGTATCCTTGCCTGGAGAATCCCATGAACAGAGGAGCCTGGGAGCTACAACTCATAGGATTGCAAAGAGTTGTCCATGACTGAAGAGACTTAGCACAGCACACACAGCTCGTGCCACACATACCAATGAGGAACTGGATATATCAATATTTAGTACATGAATGAAAACTATGGTAAAAATCTATTTAATAAAAATCTCTTAACAAGCCTCCTCAGCTCTGATCATCTCCAACAAACATTAGCAAAGAATATTACTATTTCATGTCATTATGAATACACATATATATAGATATTATGCCACATCCTACCTTAGTTTCCAGTGTTAGCAGCACAGAAATCAACTTTATCTCATGTAGTGTTTCTCTTTCTCTTGAGTTCAGTTCAGTTGCTCAGTCATGTCCAACTCTTTGCAACCCCATGGACTGCAGCATGCTGGGCTTCCCTGTCCATCACCAACTCCCAGAGCCTACTCAAACTCATGTCCATCGTGTTGGTGATGACATCCAATCATTCTTTACCATCTGAGCCACAAGGGAAGCCCTCTCTTTCTTTAGGGATCTCAAAAGTCTAGTAGGCCTAAATATAACATATGAGTCGGCTTCTATATACCAGTTATAATCAATTACTGCTATTGAGTGAATCAAAGGGTGAACAGTTTCTAAAACAAAATAGTTTCTATCCACTTCAGTTTGTAGGAAAAGCAGTAGGCATCTTTCAATAATCTCCTGTGCTTGAAACTGGAAATTTTATGCGAATATAAAAATATATTTAGTTTCTTTAAGAAATGATAGCACAATATCTCTTGTCCTCAGACCTTCCAGAGTCTTCTAGATTAGTGGTTCTCAGTCTTTATAAGTGCATTAAAATGATCCAGAGAGTTTTACAAAACATTCCAGATTGATGAAACCAGAGTCTGGGGGTGAGGGGGCATCAGCTTTTTAAAGCTCCATTGAGTTCAAGGACAACTTTTCTAGTGTGACAACAAAATAACCATACTGGTAGACCTTATGACCTTGGGTATGTGAGAAACACTAACACTGAGAAATGTACAAGAGAAAAATCTCATGCCCAGATGAAAACTGATGAGTAGTTGGCCTACCTAGTTTCTTAGCCCTAAGCATCTTACTATGAGAAGCCAGGTGCCAAACATAAGGGAGTGGCAGCAGCTCGTGAACAGCTAATTAGCTAATGGGCAGAGAGAATAGGTGAGATTGAAGACAGTGACCCAGAGAAGGGCATCTATTGCTGCCCATGGTCAAAAGCCACATCCTTAATGACCAATGAAATGCTGAGATTAAGTTCTGAATTTTAGGATCAATTCACTGAGTAATAAAAGGTCAGGATCAAATGCAAAGATTTTGACTTATTTTCAAAATTGTTGAAAATTATAATCATCCTACTGAGGAGGCTATATGCAGGTCAGGAAGCAATAGTTAGAACTAGATATGGAACAACAGACTGGTTCAAAATAGGAAAAGAAGTACATCAAGGCTGTATATTGTCACCTTGCTTATTTAACTATCTGCAGAGTACATCATGAGAAATGCTGGGCTGGAAGAAACACAAGCTGGAGTCAAGATTGCGGGGAGAATATCAATAAGATCAGATATGCAGATGACATCATCCTTATGGAAGAAAGTGAAGAGGAACCAAAAAGCCTCTTGATGAAAGTGAAAGAGGAGAGTGAAAAAGTTGGCTTAAAGCTCAACATTCAGAAAATGAAGATCATGGCATCTGTTCCCATCACTTCATGGAAAATAGATGGGGAAACAGTGGAAACAGTGTCAGACTTTACTTTTGGGGGCTCCAAAGTCACTGCTCAGATCATGAGCTCCTGATTGCGAAATTCAGACTTAAACTGAAGAAAGTGGGCAACACCACTAGACCATTCAGGTATGACCTAAATCAAATCCCTTATGATTATACAGTGGAAGTGAGAAATATATTTAAGGGTCTAGATCTGATAGATAGAGTGCCTGATGAACTATGGAATGAGGTTCATGACACTGTACAGGAGACAGGGATCAAGACCATCCCCATGGCAAAGAAATGCAAAAAAGCAAAATGGCTGTCTGGGGAGGCCTTACAAATAGCTGTGATTCAATACTAGTTGATTAGGAGGGATCCAGGTAGCTGGGGAACACATGTAAAAGGAGACTTACTGTTCTGTTTTGTGCCATGTGTATGTTCTTACTTATTTGAAAAAATAGTGACAAATACTGCTTCATATCCCTGGACTGTTCTCTTACTGTAACAGATCTTGCCACTGACCAGATTCACCGTCATTTCTTCCTCTTTCCATCCACCTTTCCAGTTCTCCATTTTGCATTGTAGCAGTGTTATTTGGTAACTAGTGAAGAGGACAAAGCAGAGAAAGCCTCACCTACCCAGAACCATGCTGGCACTTTGCCTCCACCTTGTTTCCTCTCCTCTACCCACCAGCCTCAGTTTTCTCTACACCCCAGTGACAGTTCCATTCCAAACATCTTAGAAGGCCGAGTATCATGCACAACCCTTCTGCTGCTGCTGCTAAATCACTTCAGCCGTGTTCGACTCTTATCGACCCCATGGACCACCAGGCTCCTCCGTCCATGGGATTTTCCAGGCGAGAGTACTGGAATGGGTTGCCATTGCCTTCTCCATGCATAACGCTACCCAACCTCTTCTCCAGAGTCCCCATTTTGACTTCTCAGCTATTCGGAAACCTCATTCCCTTCATCCCACCTCAGGCCCTCATTCATCTTTCTCAGCTTCTATCCTCCTCCTTACTCTCCTTACTTCCCTTTGCTCTGGAGGTCTTGTCTACATCTTCCATGCTCCTTTCTTTTTATCCTGTCCCATCTTATATCCCTGACCCAAACAGGCTATAAGAGCCAACAACCAGGAGCTTAGCAATGGGAGGATTCTCATATTCCAGGAAGTAGGCAGTTGCCAAGAAGAGCCTTCATTCCATTTCTGCAGCCATAGGAACAGGTCTTTCGAGTATCTGAAATTAGAACTCTCAGTGTGTTGTCCTACAAAGATAGTATTTTAAGTGATGCTTAGGGGCCATATTACACATCCATGACAGGCTAAATAGGCTTCTGTTAGCAAAGTTTGGGAAAGAAACACTTGTCATGCTATGGTAGTAATATTTCTGGAACCATCCTAATCAGGAGAGGATTCCCTGGTTTATTCAAAAGTAATTTTTATCATTCTATGAACTAGGCCAACCAGTCAGTCTCTTTCTGTTTTTTATCTTCATGGTGAGTTATTTGTCTGTAGGTGGCCTGTGGTCCCCTCCATGTCACAGTTGCTAGAGTTGTAGCTTGGGGGACAACCACAACAACAGAGTCTCATCATGGTTTGGCTGTTACAGTGGTTTTAAAGTTAGTGCTTTTTCTCTGTAAATTTGTATTGCTTTTAACTCAAGTGTTTATTTCCTCTACCTTTAATATTTTCTAATCCTCTTTTAACAGAGGCGGACATCCAACCATGGTCATGCCAGGAAAAGAGCCAAGGTGAGAGCCCTTCCTCTGTACTTCTAGTGTTATTAGTAGTATGTTGTACAAATATCTAGTGTATTTAGGTTATAGATATGTAAAGTTTTTTGCCTATGCTTTGTACCCTAATTGTGAACATGCATATATACACACACACAATCACAAACATGCGTTGCACATATGTCCTGTTGGAATGCCTAGCTTTATTTTTCTCTGTTATCTTTAGTCTGTTTCAGTTACCTGAAAGGATACCCAGCCAAAGCCAAAGCCTCCCACAAACAAAGCCTGAGCAGATTGATACTGGTTCTCTTGTAATGTTAGTTTTTCTGCTCCTCTCTGGCTCTCTGATTTTTCCCGCAACAGTTTTGGGGATTTTTGCCATGAGAATTTTCTGTAAGATAAATCTTCCCTCATTAGTAAAATGGTTCAACATTTTTGGACGTCCTAAAAATAGAGGCTTTGTTTTGTTTTGGTTTGGTTCACCTTTTAGGTTGGTTCAGGGAGGAGGATTTTGTTTTTAATCATTGTATGATAAAATTAGCACATCACAGATTATTTTAAGCATTATTATCAGGGAGGACTATAGGTGTTAGTGTGTGATAGCTTTTTAATTTTAATTAGGGAACAGTAAAATATTAAACTTGTCCTACATTGGGAAGAATTGCCAACAGAAGTTGTAATTAAGAGTGTCCACCCTTTTCCCCTAGAAAAATAATGGTAGAATTTGGGAGTGTCCCAGCCAGTATGTAGCTTGGGTTTGAAGAAGACTATGATGTTTGATAAATTGGTTCTGTGGACTACCTTCCATGGCCTAATCCACAAGTAATGGACTTGACAGTAAAAAGGGTGTTCAAGATTTCCCTGACAGTCCAGTGGTTAATTCTCTACACTTCCAATGCAGGAGGTAGAGCTTCAGTACCTGGTCAGGGAACTAGAATCCTGTATGCCGCGTGGCACACCTCATAAAGGGGGAAAAAGCAAACCAGAGGGTATTTTCTGCTATTTCACTTCCTCTAAACTTTTTGAAATAAGACAGAAAAGTTTAAAAAGTTACAATTGTATTGTCTCCATTTTACAAAGGAGAAAACTTGGGCTTAATAGAGTTTGAGTGAGATTGACAAAGGACATTTATTAGTAAGTGGCAAAACTAGGCTTAAAGTCAGTTCTTCAGGATGGGAAATTCTTTTCACTGTGCTGTACAACCTGAAACACACATACTGTGTTTTGTGCTTTTGTGTTTACTGTAAACTTTTATTTTATTATAAGAACTCTCAATAAATGTTTATAGGTAGATTTTTAATGAGTCACTATAATTTTTTACTTTGGAGATCCCTGGAAGAGCAATGATTTATAAAATGAATTTCAGATTTTGGGGGATTCTCCAGGTAGCATAGATAAACCAAATGGATTAGTTCTTTATTACACTGAACCCCAAGTGTTAGAAAGTTTTCTTTTTCTCTACTTTTTTCTTAGACACTTTTCCCCATTACATTGCCACCTCAGGTTTAGAGTCATTTAGCATTTGTGGTCTACTGTATGCTAAACACTATTTATGGTACATATGTTTACGTATTTTATATAATTCTCACAAGAACTTAGGCATTTCTATCCCATTTTCATCGTGAGAAAAAAAAAGAGGATCCAGAGAGATCAAGTAGTTTGCCGAGGGTCTCATATCTATCTCATCGTTTGAACCAGAAGTTGAAGCTAGGACTTCTGCCTCTTAAATCTAGTCTTTCTACTAAGTTTTGCTGCTGTGTATTCTCAGTTAACTTCCGAGTCTAATGTTGGAGCACTGAGCTAGAGAAAGAGGAGAGCTAAACAAAGTGGCTTGCCTATCATCTAGCCAAAAGTAGTTGTTTTGTTCTTATATATCTACTGCTGTAAGCAAGAGAATTATCTTTCAAGTGGATCAGGAATGGATGAGAAGGACCTGTTTGAAGAAGGGAAAAAAAACCCTCTTTAATGGAAGCAGCAACTAACAGAACCAAAGAGGATACCCTTTATTCAGCGGAAAGATTTCCAAATGTTCCCCAAAGGAGTGTGTGTGTGTATGTGTGTGTGTGTATATATATATATATATATATTTTTTTTTTCCCCCCAGTCTAATTCCAAGCTGAAATTGGTGCGCAGCCTTGCAGTGTGTGAGGAATCCTCTGCTCCATTTGTTGATGGGCCACTAGAAACCCAGGTAGGTCCTTTATGAGTAAGTACAGCTTTTGAGTTTGGCAATTGTTTGCTGAACAGTGGTGTCACAACCATGGCATCAACATTAGGCTTGGAAATTGGGGTAGAAAAAACTTCAAAACAAGTTTTTGCAGTAAAGTGGCATGAATGAGAGCATGAAGTGTAGGTCTTCACACCTGGACCACCCAGGATGATGCAGACAAGGAGATTCCAGGGCTGGATCATGTTTTCCCAGCCACACCTTTCCCTCTGGTGGTTAGAACCATTTCCATTCTAATTCTTATGCCAGAAACAGCCAGCATAACTTGAGCTCTCCAAAGAGCAGGCTATGATTATTGGCAGAAAGGACTTGGCCTCTACCTTGTTGGTAGAACAAAAGCTAAAACAATTTAATTAAAATATTCTCTTTTGTAATACAGTGCTGTCACCCTAAGATTTGCCTTCTTTTAGATTTTAAAGGAGCTGCAGGAGAGTTAATTATTTTCCCTTTTGATTATATTTCTCTTTCCCCTTGTCCAAGGATATAATTCAATTGCACATCAGCTGCCCCTCTGACAAGGAGGAAGAAAAGTCCACAAAGGATGTCTCTGAAAAGGAAGACAAGGACAAAAACAAAGAAAAGGTCCCCAGGAGGATGCTGTCTAGAGGTGAAGACTTTCCCCCTTCTCATCTGTCCTAGGGCTTGGCTCTGTGGTGTCCTTCCCTTTTACCTCCCCACTGGCTTTATTGGCCCAGCAGTGTACGGTGTCCTGCTGACTTCATCGTCGTTTGGGGAGGTGCCTAACTAGGTTACTTGCTTTGCTGCCTTATCCAGCTCTGCCTTAAGGGCTGACAGCGAGCTACTCTGTTAACATTGGGCTACCAATAGCAGGAGGACATTGTAGTCAATTCTGATTTTATCTTACTTTTGGAATAAATAGTATGGATTACCACTGGTAGCAGATTCAATACCATTTATAGTTTGGAGATGCTTAGAGTAATTTTTTTAAGTAATTAAATTTCCATTTAATTATTAAGCTCTCTTTGGTTTTGAATTCTTGGGCTGGTAGCAAAAAGACATGGTCCACAGAAATGGAGGGAATTCCCTGGCAGTCTAGTCATTAAGACTCAACTCTCACTGCTGTGAGCCCAGGTTCTATCCCTGGTCAAGGAACTAATATCCCACAAGCCATGTGGTATAGCCAAAAACAAATTTTTTTAATGATAGTTAAGAAGGAAAAGGCAGTCGTAGTATTAAACTTTTATAAGCAAATATAAACATATAAATAATCACCATTTGAATATATTTGCTGAGGTTCTGGAAAACTCAGCCCCATCAGACCTTACCTAGAGTTTATTTTCTTTAACTAGAGTAAAACCTTTGTTTTGGTATGGCCTTTTGGTAAACACTTTACTGGTGGCAGGGTGACTATTCAGTGTAATATGAATATAACACTGTGACCCAGATTCTACCTTCTGTCATTATCATGGGAAATTTTGAGAGGCTGGTAAGTCAAGGTTACCCTCATTTTAAGCTAAAACTCCTGAAGTTTGATTCTACTTTTCCTCTTACGTCTCCTGATCAGATTATAGGCTTCTGCTTGGGGTTAAATATCATACAAAGCAGTTTCATTTATTTCAAATTTATTTCATTGTGGTGTTCTAGACTCCAGCCAAGAATATACGGACTCCACTGGAATAGACCTACATGAATTTCTTGTAAATACACTGAAAAAGAACCCAAGGTAATAACATGATTTTATGGAAGGGGGAAAGGGGCCGGGATCAGCAGAATACCCAAGAAGCTAAGTAGCTTCTCAGAATTTTTCTATTATTATTAGAATCTGGGATGCCCATTTCCTCTACAACCCCCCACCACCATTTTTCTCCAAAGTAGTTTTATATCTGTGGAGGGATTCAGAATACCCTTATATTGAGATTTCTGCTTTCAGAAGAGTTGAGAAAATTCTGTGGAAGAATGGAGACAAAGAAATATCAAGGCTTAAGAATACAATTAAAAAGTACAGAAGAAAAAAGAATTGATTTGTAACAAAGCTAAATCATACTTGTTTACAAATTGTATAAATAACCAGATGGAATGTAGAATTACGATTAGTATAAGTATAAAGTATGTGTTTGTATGACTGTGACTGCCAACAGAATTAGGTTTCTGATAAGGGAAACAGAGGGCATGATTAGGAGGCTTGATTGTTTTTTTAAAGTAACATAAGACAGGGTAGTGAGGTTGGCAGCCTTTGCATTTTTGATCCACTCTTGGAGTTTGGATTTATCCCTCCCTTAAGCTTCTATAGTAAGCAGGTTCTGTTTTCAATCCTTGTGTCAGTGTCTATGAGAAGGCTACCTTTTGTTTTGTTTTGTTTTAATCTTTTTTAAACAGGGACAGAATGATGCTGCTAAAATTAGAACAGGAGATTCTGGACTTTATTAATGACAACAAGTAAGTTACTTGAATGAAATACACCTTAGAGGTAGGAGGGGGTACTGGAAAGAAACTTAGGTAAAATTTAAGGATATCCCTCTTTTATCGTTCCCTTAAAGTCTGAATTTTGAAGTAATAACTCACTAGGAACCAGGAGGAGTTGGGAAGACATAATCACAATGATTATGCGTGTGGAAACTAAATCAAGTTTTAAAATTATCACTTAGACTTGAGTTGAAAAATATTTATATCTTTTCAGCAGCTAGCCCTTTGTCCCATTTTTCACTATTCTTAAGTTTCTCCCTTTTTTCTTGGTAGAATATCATCCAGGTGGGTGAGACCTAGGGCTTTTTGTCTAAGGAGCAGTCTTAATGAAGATAGTGGGTCAGAGGGATCTACACAATACTGTAGATAAAGCTGAGAGAACTTGTTTGGTTACCACTGAGTAAATATCTATCTTCCTTATAATAATGTCTCGTAGGAATTTCTCCACTTTCAACAAAGAAAAATGACAATTGGCTATTATTTGTTCTTATTTCACTTTCCCCCCTGGGTTTCCCTGCAGCAACCAGTTCAAGAAGTTCCCTCAGATGACCTCATATCACCGGATGCTATTACACCGGGTAGCTGCCTATTTTGGGATGGACCACAATGTAGATCAAACTGGAAAAGCTGTCATCATCAACAAAACCAGTAACACAAGAATGTAAGGGAGGAAACCACAGATTGGGAAGACTTTCCTAGGATAGCTCTGGGGTGGGAGAGGAAGATGCAGGATTTCTCTTTCTGGAGAGGGAACAATGGAGGGAGTGGGTAGGTTATATTATCAATTTCTATCTACTCTTGAAGCCTTGGAGATGGATTCTAGAGGCATTGGCATTTTGTGAAGACTGGCCCCTGGCTCTCTTCACCTTTAGTGATAGGATAGGAATAACTGTGGAAGAAGGTAAGTTATAGATGTATAAAGAACAGTCGTTGAGGATTTCATTAAAACTTTCACATGACTTTTGGAATGCCTGACTTCAGAGATCTCCTGGGTGGGAGTTGTGGAATTTAAGAGAACTGTATAGAAGGTCTGCTTCCTAACAGAAGAGTCTTTCTTCCCTTCCTTCCACCTTTCTCTCCCAATCCCAGCCCTGAACAGAGATTCTCAGAACATATAAAGGATGAGAAGAATACAGAATTTCAACAGAGATTCATTCTTAAGAGAGATGATGCCAGTATGGACCGAGATGATAACCAGGTGAAGACTGGAAAGGGTTGGGTCTATACAGAGAGATTGCAGTAAGAGAAACTGGGAGGGGAGAAGAGTTTTTGTGGGATGGAGAAAACTCAAAATATCTTAGTATGGAAGGAAACTCTTGAGCTACACTGAGTTGGCTTTAGCTTAATGTTGAGGATTAAGCATACTTGTTGAGCTAAATGCCACCCTCTTAGCCCCAGAGTGACATGGTGCTGAGGTTTGCTGGGTTTTCTCATTTGGCCTGGAACTCCCTGGTTCTGCCACTGACTTCTGACTCCACTTCATTTTGGGACAAAGCAAGGTCCCTCCCTGCTTCAACCTTGATCAACTGATGGCTCCATTCTTTTTTTCTTTAAGAGTTAGGAATTTCTTTGGGAACCACCCAAAGCTACTTTTATCCCACTTGCACTCTTCCTGTCTCAGAGCTAGCCTTGAACTGGGAAAATTGTTATCTGATTTACCCACTTGTAAAGGTGTTTCTGATCCCTTTCTGCAAACCCTTTATTCTTTTCCCAACTCCTTCCAGCAAGGTGAGTGAGTCAGTTTGGCTTTTGACGCTTGAAACCTCAGGCTCCCCATTTTGATCCACTCCTGTGGGAATGAGAAGTGAAAAGTCTGCCCCATCCCTTCATTAATGGGCCTGGCTTTTGCCCTTAGTTCTAGTGCATCCTTCAGATAGTGATTATTTGGAGTTAGTTTCCTAGCTTCATACGGGGTTAAGATCCAGCCTGCTTCTGCTTGGCCTCCAAAGGAGGTTAGGTAGAGAACCAGAATTATAGTTTAAATAATATGGTGGAGTAAAGCCAATAAAATTAGTCTTGCTAATTCATGAAAACTCTAGTAATATCTTACCTGTAGAGTCAAAATTAGTTTCCTCTCAATATTGTCTGGTCCTGAGACCAGGACTTTTCCTGCTTGCTACTTGAGTATTTGAGGGAGTCCTTTTGAGAAAAGTGCCATTATCTATTGTGGACAAACATGCTGGTCTGATTGAAAACAATGAAACATACAAAAGACAAATAAAATTTAAAAACAAGAAAGAGCCTTTCCATCCTGATGCCCTTCTCTCCATTTTCCCAAAACCCCTTTTCTGTGGATCAGGAATTATTCAGGCCTAGAGGCACATTGGGGTGGGATGGAATCTCTCCCTACTGTGAACTTTTCATCTCTCGGCTTCAGGCTTGATCCATAATAGGGTAGGCTCTATGCACTTTCTGTCTGTGATATTAATAATAAACACAGTAATTGCTATTTCATTGAGTGTTTTCCCTCTGCTAGCCTCTGTTCTAAATACATTATATTCATTATCTCATTTAATCCTTTCCACAACCCAGTCTAGATGGGGATATTAACTCCATTTTAAATATAAGTAAACGGAGCTAGGAAATGTTAAGTTAGTTGCCAGTGACATTACTTGGAGGTAGCAGAGCTGAGATTCTGCCTGACCTCAAAGCCCATTATGCTCTATCTGTTCTGCCACTAGTTAACCAGTGCTAGGGGCTAAAGACAATATAGCGCTTGAGGTCCTATATCTTCTTGGCATGGGATTGGTAAAAATGACATTTAGTAGAATTTAGGTTCTTTAGGCTAGTGAGAACTACATCTAGTCAAAAGTTGATACTCCTGAAATTATGCTTACTTCTGGCAATTGGTGAAGATCAGGAAGATCAGCCTAGACCAGTGGTCTCCTTGGTTGCTTCATCTGAAACTTTAAAAGCCTCTGGATTGAAGGTCAGAATCTTTTATAACCTGATGACATGCATTTGATGACTTACCTCCCTCAGAACACTTTGCCTTCAAGAGCAGTATGGTAAAAGGACATTCTGTAACATCCTACCCAAGACAGTGCTCACAACTCCCAGGCTAAGAAGGGGAAAGATGGTGGTGGAGAGTGGGGGGTAGGCTCGCAGAGGTGGCGGTCTGCCCAGCCATCCCCTCTGATCTCCTGACTACATTTTTCTGAGAATGTAGGGCTCTCTGTCCTCTGTTCTGTCACTGAGCTTCTCGCTTTCCTCGCGGCACTCGTTTGTCTGTCCCTTCCCTGTCCATCTTTCTTTCTGTTCTCCTTTTCCTTCTCTTTTCTTCTTCATGTTGCTGTGTTTTCTTTCTACCGTGTATTTCTGTAAGCTCTCACCCTTTCCCTCCCTCCAGTAGCTGTAGTTAAGATGAGAAAAAACGCTTAAGCTCTGAGTTTAGCTTCGCTCTTGGACTTTCACTTGCAAGGCCCTCTTTGCTGAGCTCTGTGTGACTTGGATCTACAGGCCATGGCATCAGTGACTAAAGAAGGGATAAGGTCAGGTTCTAGTTCTGTAAAAACTTCTAAATTTAGCTCTGGTAAATAAATACCTGTCTCTTCTCCTTTTCTAGCTCCTCCTATCCCTTGCTTTCCCTCCAAAGCAATGCTGTTTATTCCGTGGGCTATTCTCTTCATCCTTACAGACTGGAGAGTACCCTACTACATAAGGAAGCAACCTAATCCTTATCAAAAGTTACTGTTCTTGATACTCTGGTTGGGGGGGTGGGAAGCTGGTGAGGCCCCAACCATCCAGAAAACCTGATCTCCCAAACTGCATGGTCAGATGTACCCAGTGAAACCTGTCCAACACTGGAAATTTTATTTCTTTTTTTTTCCCATTTTTTTGATGGCAACTATAAACTCTCCCGGTTTCTCTTCCTTGCTGGTGTGCAGTGAGCTTGCAGTACGAGGAGAACTTAACTAGCTTAATTCTGCTCATCGATCTAGATCAGAGTTCCATTGCAGGATGGAAGGAGGAGCAAGTCAATAGAAGAGAGAGAGGAGGAATATCAAAGGGTCCGAGAGAGAATATTTGCCCGAGAGGTAAGTGTAGCTTCTGAGAGTTGTCAGCCCCTAGCTTTTAGCTCTTAATCTTTGGAACTGTGAATGGAATGAACCCTCCATATATGTTTTGTTGTTTTTTTCTCATTTTGTTTTTAACCAACATCAGCCAGCCCCATATTTGATCTCTAAAATTAAATGTAGCTTATTAGGAAGCTGCAGATTTTTATTCATATTATCATTAATGTATATGGTCTATAAAGAGAACAAATGGAGTGGCTGAATTTGGTAGATTTGATTAGACTGAAAATAGAAATGGTTTTGGCAGGGCTTATGGAAGGGCCCTGGATCTTGCCTGTCAAACCCTCCTCCCGCTTACCCTCTTTCACTTCCACTATCTATTTTAGGCGTCTTTGCTTCTAAGTGGAAGACTTAGTGTCCACACAGCCTATATACATTCATCTTGTTTGGTCTGGCTCATTTTTAGGCTATGTTGGTGATTATCATAGCACAGATGTGGCATCCATTCTCTGAGCTCCACATTCCACACACACAGAGGGTACACTCACTATTCCGTACAGTCTTGACCTAAATGGAAGTTTCTTTCTTCCTATATTTCTTACCTTGTTTCTTAGAATAGGCCTGCTCCATGGGCCAAAAGGCAGCATGAGTTGTTACAGGCAGCTTTATTCTTAAGAACTGTTGGCCATATCAGATATACTTGGAATCCCTGTGTCTGGTGGCCTTTGCTTACCAGACTGAACAGAAGTATAGGAGGAATTCAGGAAGGGCAAGAGAGAAACAAATCTCCAGAAAATATATGATCCAGATAGTAGCACCATCTTACAGTCAAATTAGCAAACGAAGAAGAGGCAGCCTCCCTTTGTCATCAAAAGATGGCCAATTCTAATCAATACTTAGATGCACACTGCTCCCCTCCCACTTCCTCACTCTCCCTCATCAAGACAAAAAAATAACGTATCTTCTCATCATCACCTAGCTCAGAAAAATATTGTCTCTAACTTATAAAAAACTGAACTCCTCTGTGAACTTGTTCCATTGTCTTGGAAGACATAGTTGTTCCAAGGAGCCTCACTGTGGTCAGACACACGGCAAACCTTCTGGCCTAAAGTCTGAGGAGAAGGACTCTTCTTATGTTATGTAGCCTTCCATTCTGAGTGAGAAAAACCCATCCTCCCAATTATCCAACTATGGCCCAGAGACGGTTTTTCTAACTTTATCTGAAAATCAGTTGAGTGGAATGCTAGGAGAGTGATCATTTGTACATGGCTACAGCTGGTGAGGACCCTAAATTGTGGACAGGGCAGAATGGTGGAAGTTAATAGTAAACAGTCATATAGTGTGCTTATTATCTTTCAGACCCTGTCCTTAACACTTTGCACACATAAATTTATTTAATCTTCACACTAGGCCTGTGTGATAGGTTACATTATCTTCCTCATTTTAGAAATGAGGGACTGAGGCATGAAAAGGTTAAGTAACCTATGATCACACCTATTTAGTGAAAGAGCTGATATTTGAATTCAGGCAGTCCTTGGCTCCAGAGTCAACGCTCTTAACCCCTTAAGTAAACCACCTCTCAATAGCTTGCTCTGTCTGGGCTTTTTAAATTAAGAAGTTCCCGTGACATCATACCATAGCTACCTGTGATGTGCTCCTCTGCTTCACTGACACATGGAAAATGACTGTTCCACCATGCCAGCCATTAGCAAAGCCATTCTGAAAGCACAAGTAACTTTTCATAGGATATTAGGGCTTATTATGTACAACATTGGAATATATCTATACTACCATAACAAAAGAAGCTCTTCTCTCCTTTTTCTCTGATATTTAGTCTCTCAAGCCTCTACTAATATGTGTACTCTTTGTTAAATCCTTATGGATTTATCATTTTCATTTTAGCACTTCCTAACTCTTGCTGTGGTAGAGGCATCAGGAATCTCAAAAGGTCTAGGCAGGGGGAAGTGGCCAAAGCCTACTATATGCCAAAGATTCCCATGTGGAGAGGAAAAAACCTGGCCAATCAAAGGCAACTGATAAAGGGTGGAGTTGTGGTTTGCCTCAGAGGGGAGGAAGAGGCAGTCCAAAAAGAAAGGGAAGTGGCAAGAAGGGTGTTTGGATGGAAATGCTGCTGCTACAGCCTTCTCTGGAGCTGAGCTGTGTTTGGGAAAGCTGCCCCACTCAGGCTCTGCTCCGCACGAAGGCCCCTGTGCTCAGCAGCTGGACACTCTCTGTACCTTTTTCTAAGGCTTGGGAGTCCACCATAATGCTCACTTCACTCAGCTCAGTGGCTTTGTCAGGAAATGATCCCCAAAAGAAATGTTTCAGGCTTTTAATTTTCTCATTTTTTCTAGGCTCTGAAAAGTACCTGCTTCCCCAATTTCTTACTCTCCTTGGGTGTCAGGTCAGAATGTCTTTCATTTTGGCCAGTGTAGAGGACAGAAATGGGATAGTCATTGAGGATGATTTCTAAAAAAAACTAAATTTTTTTCTCTTCTCTCCCTTTTCCCTTTCTTTGAATACTCTTTAGGACCAAGCACACCAGTTATTATGCTCAGCTTACCTATAGAGAGAATAAATTTAGAACTAAAAAGGAATTGATAGTTAGGTTAATACTTCCTCTTTCTCCTTTCCATACTCCTACCTTCATTGACCTCTCTTTTTAAACACTCTGTGGGAAGGCTAAAAACTCTGAATGCACTTTCCCATTAAAGGTGAGAAGTCAGATTGGGTGTGTGGGTGTGGGTCATCCTGTCCCTGCTCCCTCTCTCCCTTTTGGGGGGTGAGCTTGGTTTGAGGACCTTGGGTATTCATAGCATCATGGACACCCTTTTTGGTTATGCCATGCTGTTTTCTTATAAGTTATTTTCCGTTTTCTCCCCTTCACCTAGACTGGCCAGAACGGATATCTAAATGACATCAGGTTAGTACCACTTAGCATGTTCCCTGCTTCTCATTGAGCTTTGTCAGTGAGGTTAATATAATCCTGTAATGATGCTTTTCTTTGATGTTAACCAACAGACTCTCCAAAGAAGCCTTTTCTTCTAGCTCTCACAAGAGAAGGCAGATTTTTAGGTACCTCTGTGTGGTCTATATCTCTCCTTGTTTTTGTTTGTTTGTTTTTTTAATTTTATTTTGTTTTGCTGTAATCTTTTCAGCGGAGTAAGTTTGCTCCATGCATGGCTGCTTGTGGAATAAGTCAGTTTGTGGTTTTTGCAACATTGGATATTTTCCCCATTAAAAAAAAATGGCTAGTGCTCAATGACTTTACTTTTATTGTTGCTGATTTCGTTGTAAGTCCTGGATAGATGGTAAAGGGGACCAACTAAGCATGTTTAGGATAGGTACTGCTCTGTTTCAGAAGTTTGCTGAAACAGCATTTTTGCAGGATTTCAGCATATATTTGAAAGTGAAAGTGAAAGTCGCTCAGTCATGTCTGACTCTTTGCGACCCCATGGACTAGTCCATGGAATTCTCCATGCCAGAATACTGGAGTGGGTAGCCTTCCCTTCTCCAAGGGATCTTCCCAACCCAGGAATCGAACCCAGGTCTCCCGCATTGCAGGTGAATTCTTTACCAGCTGAGCCACAAGGGAAGCCTATTAAGGTAAAAGAACAGATGTCTTTTGGCTGCCTTTTCAAATCTATGGAAAGATGTGAAGAACTTATCCCTCACCCAGCATAGGGGAATGTTTTATATCCTTAAGAAGGAATAGTACATGCACATATTTAAAAAAAAAGCATACAAACACCTCTGTCTATGTGGTTTTCTCTTTGGAAAATATAACTTGTAAGATGAGCTCAGCAAGGCCTTAGAATGGACTTAGGGCATGTCTTTTGTATAATTGTCCATGACTTATTCTTAATGTTGCTGAAAGCTACTGTACTAACTTCTGTGCCTTGTATTCTCCATTTTCTACAAAGCAGTTGTGAGCTTCTCTCTTCATCTCAGTCTCTCAATCCCATCCCAGACAATTACAAAGGCAATGTGAGAGAAGCACTTTAGGACCATATCCTGACACTGACTCATTTTAGGTCTATACTTTCCATTTTACCAACAGAAAAACTGTAGAGTACAGAAAACCTGACAATTTAATGCTAGGATTCAGATCTCACTCTTTCCAAAGGGTTTATCTCTTTTCTCAATCCTAAGCTGGATGCTGCTTTTGCTTAGTCGCTTCAGTCATGTCTAACTGTGCGACCCTATGGGCTACAGACTGCCAGCCTCCTCTATCCATGGGATTCTGTAGGCAAGAGTACTAGAGTAGGTTGCCATGCCCTTCTCCAGGGGATCTTCCCAACCCAGGGACTGAACCCAGGTCTCCTGCACTGCAGGCGGATTCTTTACCGTTGAGCCACCAGAGAAGCCCGCTAAGCTTGATATGTGCTCACTAACACACATTAGTTACAGCTATCATCCCCAGTACTTTAGTAGTCCCTTCTCTATCACCCTTTCTAGAGCTAATTAAACCATGTGGAAATTGGGATAGCAAGATTTCAACCCTTCTTGGGAAGGAGAGTTATCTCCCATTCCACATCTCTGAACTCTTTCTCCTAGACCAGCCTGCCCTGAGATCCATCTGAAAGCCCAGGCAAAAGGGCTGTGTCGTCGGTGGTAGTCAAGATAGAGTCTCCCTTAAAAAAAATCTTACTCCATAACCATCCAGAATACCTTTAATAAACAGAACTTTTAAATTAAAAGTGTGTGTGACAGTGTGCAGTACTTTATAGTTGCCACAGTATACTGTATCTCCTTGAATTCTCTGAATATCGTGATTTGGTGAGTTGGTTTACATGTAAGAGAACAAAAGCAAGAAAGATTAAGTAGCTAGCCAAGTTTACATGGCTGTTAGTGGCAAAACTGGGACTGACTCTTTCCAGTGTCCTTTTCACCACACTACACAAGCTGTCTATAAATATCATGCCTAATTGATTCACTGATAAGAATGATGCCCTTATTAGTGCTGTGGAGCATCAGACTGCATCAAACTGTGCAGATAATAGCTTGAAGGAGCTAGGTGAGCAGGTGCAGCCTTCTCCTGTCCAGACCTCCTTTTAAGCTACTGCTTTCCATACTGAGTTTTGATTAAAGATCTAGGTCATCTAAAATGCAGCTCCATGGCACTCTTCAGGGGGTAGCTTCTTCCTCTATTTGGGTACTAGTCCAGAGCTCAAATAATTAGAAGCTGATTTTCTCTTAACTTTTAAACCTTTCTTCCCAGGTGTGTGAAACGAATACTGATATATCAGATTCCATTATCTCTGTTAGCAATAATGTGGATAATAATAATAACAACTATGGCAACTTCTCTGTTCTTTGGAAGATTCTACTCCACTGCGCCACTGATAAATACGCTGAGGTTTACTGAGAGGCCCACCTCTTTCATGGGCCTCTCTATCCAAGACCAATAAACAGGACTTCTCACCAGCACTAAATTTACTTGTAAAAACTAAGTCATCTCCTAATTGTGCTGTCAAGTGTGACTGTCTCTGTCCTTTACTTCCATCTCACCAGCACATACACAACCTAGTCCAGTGCGTAGAATTAGATCTAGTAACTTTCCCTAATTGCCTTATTTTTAGTGAAGTACAAAGACATGACTAGAGATTAGCTTTAGTTGGTAGAGAAATAGAATTGATCTGTCTCCCTAGTCCAGACTCAACTTAGATTCTCCAGCTCTCAGGGTGTAGTGTACTAACCCAGATTTGAAGATCATCAGACAGTCCACATTTGAGCACTAGGCCATTGCTGTCTTGGGGGAACTGGATCAGTACAGAAGTGCTGCCAGTTTCGCTCAAGTTTCCCAGGTGTTTGGTTTAAAGTTGACTCATTTCACTGTCTATCCCTGGTAGAAAAAGAACGTAAATGGCAGAATTGCTCTAAAATAGAGAGTATAGTGTTTGATTTAGATATAAAAGGCCATTAGGGCTTGTCTTACAGAATTCAAGTTCTAATATCTAATGAGCAGCCTCATTCATTGGTGCTGCTTGTGTTCCCACATCCCACAGACAAACACATCTTTATTGAGTCCAGTCAGTAGATTTGAGCTGTTGGCTCTTATTTCAGGTTGATTCTGTTCCTGGAGAGTCCCTGAGTTATTCTTATGTCTTGTTTCCCATTCTACTTTTGACATCCCCAAGAGAAAGGGGGTAAAGCATTGGGGAAACATTAATATTTTCCAGTCTTCTATTCTAACTGTATAGAGAGAAGCATTGAGATTATATGTCTTAATACATCTACTTAAGATTCAGAGAACTGGCATGTCCCTAACCATCTAGGCCAATGTGTCTCAGCCCCCCATGATTGACTAAAAACTAAAATAGTGACCCTAGCAGATATTTTGTCTGTTTTTCCTACAGTATCTTTGGAATAGATATTCTAATAAAGAAAAGTATTTTCTTTAATATTACCCCCTTAAGAGAAAAAACTTTATTAGAATAACTCTGAGCCTGATGTCTTTGAAGAGCTGTGGGCCTTGGGATAGAGTATTCTGTTTCCTTTGGGTGGGAAAAGGAGGGAACCCAAGCTACCGTGATTGTTGCTCAATTGCTCCCCCGGATACATATCAAAATCTTTATAATTGTTATCATTTGGTTTTCTTAGATCGTTAGTTATTGGAGCGGTGGAGGATCTGAAAGGAAAATTCCTGATTGTTGATTGCTTATCAATTAAGTGGCAGTAAGAGTCAACACTGAGGGTTTTCAGCTAACCTCAGATAGCCTGAGGAGCACAGCTGTTTATAATTAAAGTGATTATAGTATCAGGCTAACCCTGATGTTTCCAGAGTAAAATAAGAGGATGAATCCCTTTTCTCAGTAGCCTTGTGCCTTACCTAGGGCAATAGTGTTATTAATATGGAGGCAACTAGGCACAGTCAGCCCCCTCCTCTTTGCCATCCTGAGTCCTAAAGATATGTTTGCTTGATTGTGCTGAGGATGTCAGCCTTTAGAGACCCTGGAATAAATTGTTCTCAGATACTAACACAAGACTTCCACAAAACAGGTTGGGTTGATTCCAGACTATCAGACTGTGTTTTCTCTTTATCAGACTCAGTGCCCCTTTAGTCACTATACTCTTCTTCCCAACCCTGAAAAAGTGGCCATAAGCAACATCTCTGCTGGCTCAGACATGTGTTGTATGGAAGACCTAATGTGAGATTTATACATGTCGTTGGCTACTGCTGCCTTCTAGCAAAGTAACTTCTTGGAGTCCTTTTGTTTCAAGAACTCCCAGAAGGAACTGGTACCCCTGTGCTCCCCACTGTTTCCTGCATGTGTGGGACCCCTGCAGGGCCAGGGGAAGAGACCGCAGCCAATCTCAGCATCATGTACGTGGTTTCCCGCCCACCTCTGGTCTGCTGTATTGAACTAGTTGCCAGCGCACTGTCTTCCAGATTTGCCTCTGTGCTCTCTGTACTGTACTGAATCTTGTTCTGTCTGCTCCCATCAAGTCTTGGTTGGCCAGCCAACTAACACGAAGTCAGTGTCCATTCTCCCCAACCCTCACCCCTTCTCTGTTACTGAAAGAATAGAAATGAACTCTCTCCTAGCCCTTCTGCTGAAGTGGTAGGTGGGAGGTGCTCTGACCACTATGGTCTCTGCAGGGGGAACCGTGAGGGGCTGAGCCGCACCTCAAGCAGCCGCCAGAGCAGCACAGACAGCGAACTCAAATCCCTGGAGCCACGGCCTTGGAGCAGCACGGACTCCGATGGCTCTGTCCGGAGCATGGGCCCCCTGTCACCAAAGCCAGCAGCTTCAGTGGAATCTCCATCCTCACCCGGGGTGACAGCATTGGGAGCAGCAAAAGTGGCAGTGCAGGAAGGATCTCCAGGCCAGGTACCACAGCTTCTCTCCTTCCATCACTGCTTGTATATCTTCTGAAAAACATCACTGATAATTACTTTTAACAAAACACTTGTCCCATATTGTGTCCCAGAAACCTAACACAGCCAGATGAGGGGAAGTTTGATTTCTTGGATCCATTGTCCTTTGAGTTCCTTCTCTGATTTCCTTTCTAACCTTTTTTCCTAATTGAAAAAAAAAACTGATTGGGATTAGATTATTTTATGTGATTTCTGACCAAGGCGGGACAGCCATGTCAACCCCGGTTCAGGTTATGTACTAAAATAAGGATGATTCTGAGGCCCCTTAGACTATAAAGAGGGTTTGTAAAGTTGAGGGAACCTTAGAGTTTGTAATTTTGTAATTAATTGGTAGCAGCCAGTAAGCTTGAAATTTTAAGCATCACTGCTGCAATTGCTGCTGTGGAGCCCAGTCAAGGAAAAGGAACATGTGTTCCACCTGCCAGCTTGGGAGCACCTATCAGCTCTCCTGAGCTGCTGTGTAACTTTCTCCATCGATTTCTGCTGCACTTTTAGCAGACGGCCATTCAGCTCTTTTTACCCAGTAAGTCGCTATTTCACCATCCTCCTGCCTCTGAAGAATTTCTTGATTTTCATCCCCAAAGTTCTGTTGGTCTTGTCCTCAAAAGACATCAGTAGTGGCAAAGATTTTGCCTTTGTTTATGCTTCTCTGTTACCTCTTTTCTAATCCCACTGCTTCTGCCTTTATCCAAGCTGGTTTCCCTGCTTTACCCTCAGCTGACCACACTGTATGGCTTGCAGAGATCTTAGGTCCCAACCCCAGGTTGAACCCGGACCCTCAGCAGTGAACATGCATTGTCCTAACCACTGGACCACCAGGGAATTTCCTATTCTCAACCCTGTTTTGAGCCAGTTTACTAATCTAAACATAGATCTAATCACATCAGTCCTCCCTTAAAAACATTCATGGTTCTGCATTTCTTGCATAATAAAATCCAGATTACTTAATATAGCATAACTTCCTGACTCCAGTTTGCCATCTCAGTCTTTCAAACGTTCATCTTTTCCTGACCCTCCAACCATTTTCTGAGTATGGCATTAGCTTTGTCTCCTCTCAGCCTGAAAAGTCTTCTGTTCATCCCTCAAACCTGTCTCTTCTGCCACTTCCTGTTTAAATCCTTCCCTCTAACCCTCCCAAGAGTTATGCTTCCTAATCTTTGCTTTCATACAACTTTATTCATGTCACTGATGCATCCTTTATGCTTGAAAGTGAAAGTCACTCTGTTGTGTCCAACTCTTTGTGACCCCATGGTCTATATAGTCCATGGAATTCTCCATGACCAGAATACTGGAATGAGTAGCCTTTCCCTTCTCCAAGGGATCTTCAGAACCCAAGGATCGAACCCAGGTCTCCCACATTGCAGGTGGATTCTCCAACAGCCGAGCCACAAGGGAAGCCCTTTGTCCTTCTCAGATTGTAGTCACGTGGATGTCTGTCTCCACTGGAAGATCCTGTACTGTTCAAGGGCAAGGACTGTGTTTCCTTTACCTTTGTATCCTCAGTTCATTATACAGTGCCTCACGTAGTACATATTCAGTAAAAGTATTTTGAGTAAATGCATTCATGACTTGGACAGCCTGGAAATGAGGGGAATAGTTGAATGATGGCTGTGTAGGGGCTGTGTGCACAGGCATGTACTTGGAGGTTGCCTTCAGCAACTTTTATGAGATGCTGCAAGTTGAGAGGAAATGAAAAGAGAAGACAGGTCTCTTAAGGGACTAGGAATATATACCTTCCCAGGAAGCAAACATTCATTTTTCCAGCTGTCTAATCATGATGGACAGATCCTAGGCACTCCAGGGGTTCATTTTCAAAACCCAACCTTGACAGTCAAGATGGTTATGGACACTGGGGAGTGGAAACCAGCTAAGATGAGGATTCCCATCAAAGGACATCTGAAATGCATCTGTGCTCATGCATGGATCTCCTAAGACAGTGGGAAGTAGACAGAAGGGGAATGACGAGGAAGACAGCAAGGAAAGAGTCAGGCCCTACAACTGGGCCCTCCAGGGGTGGTATGTTCATGGCTTGTGCTTACAACTCTCACTGGGTCTTCTCTTTGCCTTAGGTATGGTGCTAGGTGCCCCAGAAGTGTGCAACCAGGTCACCTCATCCCAGTCTGTCCGGGGCCTTCTCCCTTGTACTGCCCAACAACAGCAGCAGCAGCAGCAGCCCCAACTTCCTGCTCTCCCACCCACGCCTCAACAACAGCCACCCTTGAATAATCACATGATTTCACAGGTGAGTCAGCACTCAGTGGTGGAGT
>SJXQ01009036.1:68605-99717 GCA_006408695.1 Aepyceros melampus
GCAAGCTCTGGAAGTACAGTCATGTCTCTTGTACTGTGGGTGGCAGGAAAGATCTCTTTTTGGAGACATGCCTCTCCCTCTCCCTCCCCCACTTCTTAGTTGTGGGAGAGAGGAGTAAGGGCAGAGGTTTGGCCAAAGGGCTCTTAGTAGAGTCAGCCTGGGAGGTTTTTTTTTTCCCCTGCTTTATATTTCCTTCTCTTCGTTCTGGGAATTGTCAGCGGGATCTTTTACCCTCTCCCATATTTCTGCTATACTCTGTCTCCCTCTACATCTTGTGTAATTTCAAGGTGATTTTGCTTCCTGCATCCATACATGGAGCTTGAAAAGATCACAGCTCCCACCATGCTGCTGCTAAGTCACTTCAGTCGTGTCCGACTCTGTGCGACCCTATAGATGGCAGCCCACCAGGCTCCCCCATCCCTGGGATTCTCCAGGCAAGAACACTGGAGTGGGTTGCCATTTCCTTCTCCAATGCATGAAAGTGAAAAGTGAAAGTGAAGTTGCTCAGTCGTGTCCGACTCTTAGCAACCCCGTGGACTGCAGCCCACCAGGCTCCTCCACCCATAGGATTTTCCAGGCAAGAGTACTGGAGTGGGGTGCCATTGCCTTCTCCGAGCTCCCACCATAGTCTGAGCTAAATGTATTTATATGACTGTTGAGCTATAAGCAAATATTTATATATTGGTGTTTGGGGAAAAGTAAATAACACTTATTAAGACTCATGTACCATAAGCACATGCTCAGTCACTTCAGTTGTGTCTGACTCTTTGTGACCCCAGGACTATAACTCACCAGGCTCCACTGTCCATGGGATTCTCCAGGCAAGAATACTGGAGTGAGTAGCCATTGCCTTCTCCAGGGGATCTTCCCCACCCAGGGATCAAACCTGCATTTCCTGCATTGCGGGTGGATTTTTTACCCACTGAGCCATCTAGGAAGCCCAACCACAAAACCCCCCAGTGTTGTCTTTATTTCCCATGCCATAAAAGAGCTCTCTTTCTCCTTCTGCTGCGGGGCTGTTAACATTGATACCAACTAGAGTTTGGAAAGTTTTGCTTTTGTGGAGACCGTGCAAGTGATCAGCATAAGAATCAGATCCTATTTTAAACTGGAACCTCCTACGTGTTTTAGGTTTAAAGTCTCTTTAATACTCTGAGGAGAACTGTGCTGAGATCTTCACTTACTCTTTTCTTCCATGAATAGAGCCTGCACTTTGTCCTGAAGTATTCTCTGGTAGTTAGGAAGCCAATATGTCTATACTTTTTTCTGCTGTAGTTTAAGTTCTCATTTCACCTCCCAGACTCTCTTACCTCCATACTCAGTTAGTCCAGCTTGGCCTCAGATAGGTCTCTTCCATAGGTATAAGAAGAAGTCCTAAGCACTGATAACCCAAGGATTGGAAACTAGAGAGGGAACACTCCAGAATGGCTTATCACTACCCCATTCAGTATATTGGAAAATGAAACTAAAATAAAGAACAGTGAAGATCTAGGAAACTCTGCTTTGTAGCTTCACACACATGCCAGTCATTCCAAGTCCTTCATCTCAGTCCCTCATCAGTTTCTTTATAATCCTGACTTTTTTTTCTTATTCCAGCACCTGGCATCTTTCTACCACCTCATTAAGTCTCATTCACATCAGCTACCTCACTCCATCCTGAAGCATAACATGTGTGTGTGCTTTCCCTGTCTGTGTCTTAATTTAGACCTGTAAGTGAGTAAACTCTGAACTTCTCCCTCTGGCCATCCCCTGCTGTTTCTGTGTATGTGCTTTACTTTTTTAAGGTCCCAGTATATTTTTTGAGTTTTTAAAAATGTGTGTATTTTAGTACAGTTCTGTTTCCTTGTCTCCCTCTTAGTCTTCCATCTGTCTCCTCCATCCATCCATATCTAGAAACAGACAGCAAGAGTGGGAGGGGGATAAAGAGATAAGTAAAGAGTTTTAACCATTTGGGACTGAAAAACTCGTAGATAGAATGTTCAGGTGACTGGCCCTAAATCCCAAACTTTTACTCAGATTCTTTCCATGCTTCTTGAGTCTTGAGGTTAGTGGGTCAGTTGTTGGTATCGACTGATCATCTCCAGGCAGTACAGTGCTAGATTAGGTCCTGTAAATTGGGGACAGAGGAACATTATTTAGTACAGAGATATCAGAAATTTATTCTTACACTTAATTGTGATCACAGACTCCAAACTAAAAAATCTTATGTTGGTTAATTTTGGTATCTCTGAAGCACTCATGGTAGCTGCTAATATTATACCAACACCACCTCACTATATATATCTCCTTTTCTCTTTATCCCTTTCTTCTTCTTCCTATTGCCTTTTTCTTTCTTCCTTTCTCTTTACCCCTGTCTCTCAACACTGGTGGCTCTCCAAACTCAAGTTTTTAAACCCAGAATATTTACCATTTCATTTCTCAGTGGTATGTAACAGGGGATGAAGGAAGTGACCACATGCACATACCATTGTGCTTACCCTAAAGGTTTTCCTTTTGAAGAAAAACCTTTAGCTTTGTAGCAACAAGCATTTGCCCCAGGCCTGGGGGACAGTTCTGTGTAAACTATGCTCTTTCCCTTCTTGGCAGCCCCTACTGTTAGAGCAGGCTTCCATATCAATAGAACGTTTGAAACCAGGGAGTGATTGTGAGGATTAAAGGACCAGTGGCTACCTTTTGCCCAATTAACTTAGAGTAGACCTTATGAAAAGGAGTCCTCTGAGCCTCTCCCTGGAGTCCAGTCAGGATCCAAGAGCAATGATCTAGCCCAGAAGTCACCAGTAGGTGGCAGTCACGTCCCCTAGGGCCAGTCTATGGCTTCCCTTTAGTTCTTCAAAGTTCCCTAACTGGAGTTTGAGACTCTTCAAGAAGAGAACTGTGGCTGAGGGTAGTGGTAGATTCACTTAAAAATAGCACTGAAAACGCTTGCCTTTACCACTCCCTTCCTCAGTCAGGAGAGGACGAACAGAAGAGCACTGTTTCTTTTCTCTTCACTTTTTTAAAAATTAATTGTTTTTTAATTGAAGGATAATTGCTTTACAGAATTTTGTTGTCTGTCAAACCTCAACAGAATCAGCCATAGTTATACATTTATCCCCTCCCTTTTGAACCTCCATCCCTCTCTTCACTTTTTATTCAAAACTCACAAACATGAGGAAAAACAGGCAGTTATTTTACCACTTCACTGTCCCTAAGGTCTCCCATTGTCCTCCAGAGAAAGTAAGGCCTGAATTATGGCTGGCCATACCTAAGAGGAAGAAATGGGTTAGGATCATAGAAAATGGGTCTAAAAGTTACCAGCACAGGTAGCTCATGCTGAGCAGGTTGGCCAGCAATTATATTTGGAATGTCACCAGCTTACAGAAAATAGGTGTGCCAGAGTTGCTGAGAGCTTATTTTCAAGGCTGTGGCAATATCTCACTCAGGTCACACAGTCGAAAATTGGTAGCTTTTTCCGAGATAATTTACATTGTATTCAGTGCAGATATCAGGAGTATTCTCCATGTTGGGAGTCTTCTAATTTTTGGACTGTCTGCCTCTGGAGCTGTTAATCCCCTCTGAAAGGGTCTCCCAAGAGATATATGGCAGGTAGATATATATATTGATGCCTTGGTTCCCCCACAACTAACTTTTAATACTCTAAATTTGAAAGGAGGAAGGAGAATTATTCAAACAAAAAGATATATACGTAATTGTAGATATTTATATAATTGTTTGACTTCTTCCTTTACCTTTTCCCTACTGCTGGAGTGGAATGGAAAGAACATATGTCAGGCAAAACTAGGTTCCTGTCCCTGCTCTGCCACATTAGCTGTATGATCCTGGGTATGTGATTTGATTTCTCTGAGCCCTATTATCTTAATTACAAATACACATTATCTCCCTATCAGAGGTTGTAATGAGATAAGTGTGTGTGAGCAGTGTATATCAGTGTTATTTCCCCCTCTCTTCATAGGCTCCAGAAGCTATGGCTGGAGAGCTGATGAGGTGATTGAAATGACTGGAGGGGAAGAAGAGAGAAAAAAATAACTCCCTATTAGTTGGTTTAGAACACACCATGTTCCTAATAAACAAGTCCTACTGCTTGAGGCAGTGAAGGAACCCAAGGAACAAAAGCTAAAACTAGGCTATTTATATTTTATTCCTAAATCCCTCCCTGTTTGCTTATGGGAGCATTTTTAATACTGCCCTCTCCGCCTGGAGGAGCACAGAGGAATCATGGAGCAGGAGGAAGCAGCACATGAACTGGCTTATTTTTCCTTCTCTGCCCTCGGGAGGGAGGTGATCCTTGTGAATGAGCACTCCTCCAAGAGAGCTGTGGTGTGAAGTCAGGAGTCTGCCTGGGAGAGTTGAGCTAGACCTCGGATGACCCTTCCTACAGAAGCAGGAATTCCTTCTCAAGGAGGGTTATGCTCCCCAGGAATCCTGTGCCCAGAAAAAATGCTTAGGGAAAAAGCTGTGTTTAGAATCAGGCAGCAAACCCTGGTTCTGAGAGTCCTAAGACTGTATACAGCAGCTACAGAGTTCTGAGTGGCTAATGGGGTAGAGTGTCTGCAGTGGGTCTGTACTGATAGGAGAGATTGCCTGTTTGTCAAAGATATGAAAGCTAGAGACCAAGTCCTGAACTTGGTCTCCAGCCTGCTCAGCTGCCTTACTCTTCATGTGAAATTTCTCTTATGATTAACCTTGTTCTTCCTTCCCTTTCTTTCCTTTTCTCTGCCTCACCCCTACCCCTGCCTCTCCCTATACCTCCCTTTGCTCTTGCCTTTCCACATGTTTCACTGCTGGTCCACAGCCAGTCCCGGCTCTGCAGCCCTCTCCGCAGCCTGTTCAGTTCTCTCCAAGCTCCTGTCCCCAGGTCCTTCTGCCAGTCTCTCCGCCCCAGCAGTACAACATGGTATAAACTCCATTTCCCATTTTTGTCTTGTTCGTGTGTGGCCTGTGTCTGTGGGCATGTCTGGGTCATTCTGTGACAACCTTGCAAAGCAGTTATGCTTTTTAGAGGACCATTGTTAGGAACATATTTCTTCTTTAGGGGCTGGCACAGGCTGAACTATACTTCATTTCTAGTGAACTATATTTCATTTCACAGTATTTCAGGCATCAAAGATTCTAAATGTAAGATAGAGAACAGAGTTACTCTGAGTTTCAGGAGTAGGGAACACAATCAGATGTTGATCTAACCTGGGCTCCTTGTCCTCTCTGCCATGTACCTTCTTCATCTCATCTGCTCCCAGGCCACGGTGGAGGAATGCAGTTTATTCTGTACTGTAGAGAATGATTCTCTATAATTCCCTTTAAAAATAAAAACACAGTTGCAGATTTCTCTGGTACCACTGGTAAAAGCTTCAACTATTTCCCTGTTTTACATAAAAAATATCCTCTTCTGTTGTATAGCATGTGCTGTTTAAATTGTTTGTACCCTGACAACAAATCCTTTATAAAGATCTGGTCTGTCTCATAGTTGGTGACTTCTATCATGGTTATAGGAGCCCTGACTTTTTTCAAATTTTGTGTTAATCACACCTGTCTGCTTTTTCACTGGAATCCCTTCTTTTCTCCCACCTCTTAGCTCCATACTGAAAAGTTCTAGAATATGAACCTCAAAATAGTAACTGCAATCCAGTGCTCTTGTCATCTGTTCCTTCCCACTAAGTTAGCAAAATAGCTAAGATCAGACCCCTGAAAATTGAGTGAAACCACAGGAAAGTACTATCTTTTGTTTCTGCTAGTTTCGTTTGCAGAAGAACTGCTCTGCATGTGTATGTGTATGTGTTTGTTGATTACTATCCATGGAGCAAAAGAGATGAGAAAGTTAACAGACTAACCTATCACCATACAAGTGAGAGATGGAACACCCTCACCCTTGCTGCTTGGAGAAGAGGGCTGAGAGAGAAGGCAATTACAGATTAGTCAGTCAGTCTCTCTCCCCAGCTCAGCTGCTCACCCTGGCCTCCTTTCAGAGGTGAGAATTGGAAGTGGTTTCTGAAGGGCAGGAAAACACTAGGCAAGTGTCAGAGAACAGAGGTGGAAATGACTTCAAGAGGGAGTAAGGAGATAGCAGCAGGAGCTGGGATCCCACCAGTCTTTCCAATGCATAGGCAGAGCCGGGGAGCCACATGAGCCTACTGATCACCACACAAGGTGTTATCTGGGTCCTTTATTATAAAAATGAGATTTATGACAACATATAGGCCCTTTGCATGGTTGGAGGCATGAGGAAGACAGGAAATGGAAAGAGTTAAATAGTCCTGTTTTTTCTATATATAGCAGTTGTGTCATTGCTCCCGTCTCCCCAGGACTAATTCTAATAAAGATCATAATCAGAGTGGCCATTGTTACCTCATATGTGGTAGGGAGACTGGCTCTGGAGTTGGGCTTCAAACAGCTTTCGATTCATAGCAATTTGAAATACCACATGACAGAGGCTTAGGGCTAAAAAGTACCTCCCAGGGCACAGAGGTAGGAATATCCCAAATTGGTGGAAGGAAGGAAGGTGGTAGAGAGGGTTAGTATTTCTGTCTGTCTGTGTTGAAGCCAAAGACCTGGGGCTTGATATGACCTCAGTCCTTGGGTCTCCCCCACTCTCTCAACAGGCAGATGATCTCAGCAACCCCTTTGGACAAATGAGCCTTAGTCGCCAAGGTTCTACTGAAGCAGCTGACCCATCCTCAGCTCTGTTCCAGCCCCCACTTATCTCCCAGCACCCTCAGCAGACTAGCTTCATCATGGCTTCTACAGGGCAGCCCCTCCCTACTTCCAACTATTCCACTTCTAGCCATGCACCACCTACTCAGCAAGTCCTGCCACCCCAGGGCTACATGCAGCCCCCTCAACAGGTGAGTGGTTTGGGTTTCCAGTCTAAATCATGAATTCAATTTATCCAGTATTATAAACCTTCTTTTTTCCTCTAGTTTAGACAGACCAGAGGAGATACCTGCCTGCTACCCACCTCCATTTCCCCACCTTTCTCTTGAGAACTGTCTTTCTAGTCAGAAACATCTATCAAATAACACAAGTCCTTCCTCTTCTGTTTCAAACTTGTACACTAATGCTGCAATTGCAGACCCAAAATATTTCTGTTCACAGACTTCTGGGATCGACTGTGATGTATTTAGTAGTTGGGGGGTGTTGGGGCTGAATTTGAGGGGCCTTCTATACATCTCTCTCCTCTCACTGTAGATCCAGGTGTCTTACTATTCCCCTGGACAGTATCCCAGCTCCAACCAGCAATACCGACCTCTGTCTCACCCGGTGGCCTACAGCCCCCAGCGTGGTCAGCAGCTGCCGCAGCCATCCCAGCAGCCTGGTAAGAGGCACTGCGGATGTAAGGAGGCAGCACGTAAGGGAAGGACAGCAACTGGGGAAGAATTACTTTCCTTGTTTGAAAAGCAGTGGGGAAGGGGAGTAGTGGCCAGAATGGTTAGGGTCCTAAAAAGGAACCTGTGATCTCCAAAAAGAAGGAAAATTACTAAGAGAGTGTGACCTCCTAAACATTGTTGAGGCTATGCTGATGTCTTCCCTGCTTTGCCTGTCCCTAGGTTTACAGCCCATGATGCCTAACCAGCAGCAAGCGGCTTACCAAGGCATGATTGGGGTCCAGCAGCCACAGAACCAGGGCCTGCTCAGCAACCAGAGGAGCGGCATGGGGGGCCAGATGCAAGGCCTGGTGGTTCAGTACACTCCACTGCCTTCTTACCAAGTGGGTGCATTCTGAATGGGGAAACCACCCAGTCCTTGGCATGAGGAAAAGGAGGACAGTTCCCATGTCTGTCCTCGAGTCTGACAGCTGGAACACTAAAACACTGTTCACTTTACCTCTAGCGCTTTTAGGTTTTCCTCCTCTGAAAGAAGGTCAAGAGAGTCTGAGAAGAGTCTTTATTTAAATTCTTTGGTTTTTATACCATGCAAATGAGTATATGTCCAGAAAAGTAGGATCTAGAGGAAATTAGGCTCCTTCTTGTACATCAGATGCCCAAAGGTGATGTTTGGAGGAGGGGGAAATGGAGGTAGCACTAAGCGTTTCCTTTAGGTGAGGAGAGTAAGAGGATCTCTAAAGGTAGGGAAGGAGGTTAGAGTCTCCCTGTCCAGTGATGACTAAGCTGTTTTTTGGATGACTTCATTGCGAGTAAAAGTGGTCATTCTCTTCTTGTCTTCACCCAGGTCCCAGTGGGTAATGCTCACAAAATGTGGTCCAGCCGCCTTTCCAGCAACCCCTGCTGGTCTCTGCAAGCCAGTCTGTGCAGGGGGCCCTCCCAGCAGGGGGTGTTCCCGTGTACTACAGCATGATCCCGCCAGCTCAGCAGAACGGTGCAAGGTGAGGGCTCCCAAAGAGACGGGGTGCATCTCCCGCAGACCTTTAGCAACTGTTGCACCATGGTTTTTATTCCACTGGAAAAGAAAAGCAGGGGTAATGATCCCAGGGGTAGGGACTTCCCTGGTGCTCCAGTGGCTAAGACTTAGTGCTCCCAACGCAGGGGGCCTGGGTTCGATCCCTGGTCAGGGAACTAGATCCACATGCCTTAACTAAGACTTGGTGCAGTCAAATAAGTAAATGTGTATTTTTTAAAAAGATCAGGGGTACCCCAAAGCAGTTAGAACATGAGAGAGTTCATTCTCCTTGTTAATTTGATATTTGCTTAAGAATTCATTAGCAAGAAAAAATTCCTGCTTCAGAAACAGACTTTATAATTTCCCCCAATTCTTGTTTTTCTGAACTATGAAATAGAGGCTGCTTATTATTTTTTAAAAAAGCAGTTTGGTGTATACATATGTAAATTTTTCCATGTACCTCTATAGCCATGGATGAATCTGAGATGTTGTCTCTATATGTCTGTTTATATATCTTAGTATGTTGTTGTTTAGTTGCTAAGTCGTGTCCAACTCTTTGCGACCCCGTGGACTGTAGCCTGCCAGGCTCCTCTGTGGAATTTCCCTGGCAAGAATACTGGAGTGGGTTGTCATTTCCTATTCCAGGGATCTTCCTGACCCAGGGATCAAACCTGCATCTCCTGCATTGGTGGGTGGGTTCCTTAGCACTGAGCCACCAGAGAAGCTCATATATCTGAGTATAATGAATGTAATTTTAGAGAGAGAAGTTTATCTTAGAAATATCTAGTCCACTCCTCTTGTTTTATTTTTTGCCCTTCTATAAATGAGGAAATTCCAGCTAGGGATATTAAGAAACTTACTCAAAGTCATCAACTAGTTAGTAGAAGCAGAGCTGGGATTAGAAATCAAGTCTGGGCCTACGTCAATGTATTTCTGTGTCTCTCTCAGTGTACATATGTTTATTTCTGCCTTTTTTTTTTTTAATGTTTCTTGACTTTTGTGAGGTTTTCCCCTGTTTTTCTTTAATTGATGATCTGTGTTTGCCATTAAGAAAATATCCTGAATCTCCTTAGTTGTTTTTTTTTTTTCCCATCTCTCTCTAGCACTCTAGCCCTGTGTGTCTGTTTCTTGGCACTCTCTTTGCGTTTCTGTTGTGTTTCTGAGAGAAAGAGACAGAGAGAGTGTGTGTATTTGTGTGTGTGTGTGTGTGTACACGTGCGCATACACTCGCATGAGTTATGTATTTGGTGTTTCTACACTGTTGGGAAGAGCGTGTGTCACTAACATTCCATCTGTAGCACTGATTAGCAGCTTCCTAATTGAAAGATGATCAAGTACAAATATATATAATTAACTTTGAACTGATGGGTGATTTTAGAAATTGCATGGCAAATTGGTCTGGGAATGGCTTGGAGCTGCCTTGGCTTCCCACAGGGGAGGCCCAGGAGACAACAGCTGTCTGCCAGGGGCTGTGTTCCTCCCTCTACCGCTTTACCACTCTCCTCTTCTCCATCTCCCCAGCCCTTCTGTGGGGTTTCTGCAGCCTCCTGGCTCTGAGCAGTACCAGATGCCTCAGTCTCCCTCTCCCTGCAGCCCACCCCAGATGCCACAGCAGTACTCAGGTAAGAGCATAAAGAATGGAGGGGTCTTGGGCACTGGTGAGAGCAAAACACTGCTGAAGGACTTGTGCTCTAGAACTGGGTAGGGCAGAGAAAGTTCAGGGATTGGCTCTGTCCCCAGCTGTGACTTCATCAGGAGGAGAGACCAAAGTCCTGGAAACACCTGGCTGGTGTTTTCCAGAGGTGTTGAAATTGACCCCCTCAAGAGGGGAGGTGGTTTGTTTGCCTGATCCCTACTCCTGGGGAACCACATGTCGATTGGGTTCCTTGTTTCTTTCTCTCTCCTTAGTTTCTTCCTCTCTGCTGAATCCAGCACTGTGACTGGATTACGACTCACATGCCTTCACAACATAAAATGCTTATATCTCTGTCTCTTGCACTCATTCTTCCTGTAAATAGCTTTTCTTTTCTCTTGGGAGTGTGAGAGAGGCTGATAAACTGCTTTTAAAATTGTATCTTAGATTTGTTTAGCAATTTTTCATTTGTACTCACATACGTTGTGTCCTTTTAATTCTCTCCACAGCTTTGTAAAGAGAAACTTTAAGACTCAAAGAGGGATAAATTTTGTGTAAGGTCACAATCCTAAAGCTTGAACTTGGGTCTTTTACTTTCTGTAACCCCTGCTACATCCTCGGACACATTTTCAACAGGTTTCTGTACTCCGTTCCTTTCCCTCCAGTGGAAGGAAAAAGGCCTTCTTTGGAGGGGCTGGTTATCCCAGGTGAATGCACTTAATGCTACACAGCTTGTCTGTCTTTGCCTAAAACCCCCCCATATACCAAGAACAACTGCTGTTTCCCTTTCACCCTACCCTGACATATCATTGCACTGCATTTAAATTGATTTCAGGGGTTCTGGAGGGGAGAGGGTCTTAAGGTAGCCTCAGCCTTCCTCATTCCACTCTACAGTGGGAATGTCAGAGTGCCCTCTTCTGGTGAGATAAGGTATTTTGCCAGTTTTTCATATTTTAGAAATGGGATATTTTTCACATAAGATTTTCTGTACTCTGTGTTGGGTGCTGTGGAATAGATTCCAGAATCAATCTTGCTCACAAGACCTGATCAATTCTTAGCTTCAAAGATTGATAACTTCTGCCTTTATCCAGACCAACCATGGATCTCTTACAGGCTGAGGTTTTAAAATTCAACAACCCTTACTACCCCTTACACCATTATTGGTTTCTCCAGCTGTATCTCCTAGTGTCCGCCAGGGGCAGTTGACCTTGAAATTCCCAATGGGGTATGGAAATGATAGAAACTAGCTCCAAGAACTGCTGTAGCCTGTGGTGGTGCTTGTACCGCAGGGCATTTTCTCTCCTATTTGTTAAGATAAGTGTGCGCGTGTGCATTTGGGTATAGTTGTATGTGAATTTCTGTGTAAATCCTTAGTGGTATATCAGTGTATCTGCTGGGTCTCTGCATTTATACCTCTTCATATACAAATACAAGGTCTTTGAATTAGAAACAAATCAAGTGAAAATTTTGCAGTACCTACTGTGCACCTAATAATAAGTAAACTGAAACAGCTATTGGTTTTGAAAGTTGACACTAGAGATCTGGACTGGAATTGGAAGGGAGATAATCTAGGCTCTTCCCCAAATTAATAAAAATAGACAAAACCCTCTTCATCATCTCATTTCCTTGCTGCTTTAGAATTTTCTAGTATATTTCCTTTCTTTCTAGCCACCCTGATTGACCTAGGCTTCTGACTGACCTCTTGTACTTTTCCTAGATGATGACCCTCTATTCCACCCACATCATCTAAGAGACCTATTCACCATATCATTGATCTTAAAAATCTTCAATCCCAGGTCATGGGAGTCTTAAGAGGAAGTGGAAGAAAAGGAAAAGTGCTTCTTTTGCCTTCCTTTCCAGTTTGCCCTTTGCTGGAAAGCTAGAAGGCCAGCATTGCCCGCAAGGGCTGCTGTGTCACCTTCAGAGGACAGTCACCCGCCCTTCTGCCATGTAGCAGCGTGGTCACTTTTCCAAAAATAAAGGCAGGGATTAGGATTGACTGTTCCTGGAGCAACTGTTCTGGTTTATTAATACATTTTTGTAGTTGCCCTGTTTACCCCCAGTTCTGGACCTTAATTCCTTCACTATGATTTTAGATACAAGCATAACCCTAGGAAATAGTTTTCTCCCCACTAAAATAATGATTTGCAGGTCCTTTGAGGTTTCTGCAGGCTTGTCTTGGGAAGATGCACACGGACATGAAATGGCAGTGAAACCTATGCACAGACTCTCAACTCACAGTGACACAGCAGCATGGCCAGAGTGAGGTACATACAGAAATAGCCTCCCACATACTTACTAGCCATTTTGTAGCTGAGGGCTTTCCAAAGTGGAGATAACTCTCTTCTCTTCCCAGTTCCTGAAGATAACCCTCTCTCCCACCAAAAAAGGGGAAAAGATGAAGATACTATAGGATTATAGCCTGTAATTTGGGAAAGATGCCTGAGGGATTTTTTTTCTCTGGACATTCCTTTCCATAGATTTCATTCCAGATGGTAAAGAAGAAGCCTTATCAGTTTTCTACCTCAGTGATTTAAAAAAAAAAAACAACTAAACAAAAACCAATTCTGCCAGACATAAATGTCATCTGTTTATATTTATGGGGTTTGCTCTGCCCAATCGACCTTTCTGCCCAGGTTTAACGATGCCGCTTAAAAAGCCATTCACATGTCCCCTCTCTTTTCAGAGCTTTCAAGATGAAATTGATTTCCTTATTCAATTCCCTTCTCCCACTTCCTACTCTAACCCAGGCTTCTTCCCCCAGCCTGATAATATGGAAGTCCTGTCACTGGGCAGTGCCGCGGGGGGTTTTGTTTTGGGAGGTTTGGGCAGTTTTTTGCCATGTGCATTAAGAAGTGGCCACAGTTCAGCTGCTAATGGCTGCCACCTGCTTCTGGCTTGAGGATGAGAAGCATAAAAATCAGCTCATCAGCAGAGTAGTGCTCTCTGTCTTCGGCTGAGTGAAGGAACAACGCTCCAGGCTAGCAGGGGAGGACTCAGTGTGGGGAGCAGCTCAGGAATGAGCCTGCGACTGAGAACCCTGCCTTTGTTTTTGTTAGGATCAGAGAAAATGATATGAGGACTTTGTTCTCTTCCCCACTCCTCTTTAGACCCCTAATAGCTCCTTATGGCTACATGTTGGCATTATAAAGAGCATCTACTGCCTTGCTTGTGCCCATACCCCACACGTTCACACATCCTCTACCCTTTCCTGGCCCAGGGCATTAGGCTTAGGTTGTATGTTGCCCTCCAGAAAAGCTGTGGATTTGATTATTTTTGCGTTGGCCCCCTCAGCAGTGAGGTATTTGAAGAGGTCAGTTGCAGTTTGTGGCTAAAGGACATTGGCGCAGGTGGGGCTCCTAGTTTGGGAGATACAGGGCCCAGAGCAGCTGAAGTAAAGGGGGAGTTGTTAAATGCATGACACTTCACTGCACAGTTCTATGGCCCTTCCACAAGCTGTGTTGATGAATACCCTGCCCCCTCTGGCAGGGGAAGGGAAGATGGGAGCCTGTTCTGAGTGTTTGTGCTCTCTGATTAGATGAACCCTAGAGGGTGGGGGAGGGGCATAAATTCGGGAGTAGGATACAACAGATGCTGTGTCTCCTGAGCTGTTCTTAGACCTCCCCCCATTTCTTTCCTTTCCTTTGACCGATGCTACCTGAGAAGCAATCACGCTCACTTCCCAGCATGACTGGTGCCCAGGGCAGAGGTTGCAGCATTTCCTGTCACAGGAAGCAGTGTGATGGTGGCGGCAGTGGCAGCCCCAGGGCGCTGAGCCATGAAGCTGCATGGCAGCAGGTTTCGATCCAGCAACCCCCAGACCCATGTCTGCCACCACACACACACATGAACTCGGCCTGTCCATCCACAGTAATACAGGCTGCGGGCCAAGAGCAGACCCTCACGCTAGACAATCCCCTGTGGGGAGGCAAAGCTCCTGCCCGTCTCTCCCTGTAGGAACTATCCGTCAGACTGCTTCTCCCTGACCCCTTACCTTGCTTTTCACCGTGAGGAAGATTCAGGACTTGGTATTCTTCCTCAATGAGCCCTTTCCTTCCCCCAGCCTGTGAGAGGGTAAGACTATATCCATGGTTGCCTGGACTAAAACCTCACGGCTGCATCCTGTCAGTAAAATCTAACAAGGGTCTCACCCTCCCACTCCATTCCTGCTGTTGCTGCTCTAAGTCATAACCACTGTGTTCTGTTTCAGTAGACTTCTGACTAGTCTTCCAGTCACTAGTCTCCCCCTCCCTTCAGCCATCTTACATTTGGCCACTGGGTTAGCTCTTTGAAGCACAAGTCCTGTTTCCAACACCTCTGGGTTACAACCGTTACCTGAATGTGCTTGAATTCTTGACACCAGCTATTTGTTTAATGTCCAACTCTCTAATAGACTGTTCATTCCATTGGGGTAGAGACCAGTTTTTTTGTTGTTGTATACCCAGTGCCTGGCATAGGAACTGGTAAATGTTCCATAAATGTTTATTGAATAAATGAAGAGATGTATCTCATCCCCTAGTAATTCCCCTACATAGCTCCTGGGCCTTCCTTAGCACCTTGAATTATTTGTCATTTCCTGAATGTGACATATATCTCTATGCCATTCCCTCTACTTGAAGTGTTCCACCTCACCCTATCCTTGCCCAAGAATTGATGTCCTGGATCTGGCTTAGTGAAGCTGTGCACATTTATCTTCTCCAGAACAACCAGAGGTCACTGACTTACCTGCAGCCACTACCAGAAAAGCCCGCATATGCCTACAGCCTGGCCCAAACTCCAGACTGGGACCTGTACTATGCCCAGATGTTTGAGCAGTCTGGTCTGGGCATTTGGTAACACCTAATTATGACAGAACTGGAGTAGTTTTCGGCCAAGCCCATCAAGTGCCCCTCAACCAGGGGAAGGCCAGAGAGCATTGGCATCTTCCCCTCAAACTTCCACTGGTTTGAGGACAGAGAGTCAGAGACCAAATCAGCAACTGTCTCAGATTCCTGGCAGGACACAGTTAAGTGACCCTGAAGCCATAGGTGGATTTGCTTCCTGGCTTTCCCACTCGGGGTTAGCTGACAGGCTGAAATGTAGTTTGACTTCACAACCAGCTGCTTTTCCCGCCACTCAGGAGTGCCACCTTCTGGACCGGGAGTGGTGGTCATGCAGCTGAATGTCCCTAATGGACCCCAGCCTCCCCAGAACCCATCCATGGTCCAGTGGAGCCACTGTAAATACTACAGCATGGACCAGCGGGGTCAGAAACCTGGAGACCTGTACAGTCCTGAGAGTAGCCCCCAGGTGAGTCCTGCAACCCAGCTTTATCTTGGCAGGGAAGTGACCAGATTCTTTTCAGGAAGCAATCTTTGCCATTGACCATGAGCCTCTTTTACTTGTGCGCTCTTTCACCCTGGGCACTTTTCAGAAGAAACACAGGAAAGAGAGGAGGGAGCATCTTCTTTCAAGGAACCTAAGACCTACGGTGGCAGATAGGACGCATGCTTAAAAACGCTAAGGGAATACGTAAAACAGGTTGTCAAGTGAATATTAAAATAATACCAACTAATTAGGCACTCAGGGTCCAGTGTGAAGGAGCACTCTGACTTTGACAGAGTTCAGCAAGAGAAGTTTCCTGAGAGAGGTAACTTTTAAGCCAAGCGGTAGGAGTAATCCAGAGGGCAGAGTCTGGTGGATATGTGATATGTACTCCGCTCTCTCCCACAGGCCAGCACACAGATGAGCAGCAGCCCTGTCACATCTCCTACTCAGTCTCCAGCACCCTCTCCCGTCACCAGCCTCAGCAGCGTCTGCACAGGGCTCAGTCCCCTTCCTGTCCTCACACAGTTCCCCCGGCCTGGAGGTCCCGCACAGGGTAAGGGTTCAGTGAGGTGGGCCGCTGTCAGCTGTCAAATTCACCCTTTGCATCCCATTCCCAAGTGGGGAGATCAGGAAGGTAGCAATAGACAGAGAATCACTATGGCTGGCCATCCCGTTCGTGGAAGCCAGCTCTTGCTTACTGTCCCTGTTAGAGTCCCTTGGACTCCAAGGAGATCCAACCAGTCCATTCTGAAGGAGATCGGCCCTGGGATTTCTTTGGAAGGAATGATGCTAAAGCTGAAGCTCCAGTACTTTGGCCACCTCATGCGAAGAGCTGACTCATTGGAAAAGACTCTGATGCTGGGAGGGATTGGGGGCAGGAGGAGAAGGGGACGACCGAGGATGAGATGGCTGGATGGCATCACTGACTCGATGGACGTGAGTCTGAGTGAACTCTGGGAGTTGGTGATGGACAGGGAGGCCTGGCGTGCTGCGATTTATGGGGTGGCAAAGAGTCAGACACGAATGAGCGACTGAACTGAACTGAACTTAGGCCAAAGATGCACCCCTCTTTAGTGCTGCCCATGTTACCTTAACTCTAGATCTCCTTTACGTATTTAGTATGTCCTTCCAAGTCCCCAGAGACTGTGAGCCAGGGAAAAGAAGTTCCCTGAACTTTCTAATGAACAGCAAAGAGTTTAACCTATCAGTACTGAGTCTGAGGCCTGGGAATATGGGGTGTGTCAGAAACAGTCTGGTTTTAGAAAAGGGAATGCTGGATTTGAGTGAAAAGACTTGGGTTCACCCCCAACTTACTGTGACAGACAGAAGCTTAGAACAGCTGCTCGTTGCTGTCTATTCCCTGGTAGACACCAAAGGAGGGCTCAGCTGTGACTGTCGCAGGCGAGGAGGGAACGTCCTGGCACTTCTGCTGTTCTTTCAGTCAGAACCACAAGTTATACGAGTCTGTTGAGATGCCACCCAGCTTGTGGGAGTCTTGCTCCCTGCACCTGGGCAGGTGGGGGACGTGGCCCCTTCCTCCAGCCCGGGGTGGGTGGACCAAGGAACCTAGTCCCAAGCCACCGAGCCCCAGACGACCACCTTCTTCCCATGATCAGGAAACCAGAGGTCACCTTCCCATAGAAACTTTATTTTTCACAAATCTCAAGTGCAGAATGTAGATGGCCATTTTAATAAGCACAGTCAAATTTTTAACCAAGAATTTATAAGAATTAGAGTTTTATAGCTTTAAAACATACCAATATTTTATTTCAGAAATAACTCAATTTCTTAAAAAAAAAACTCGAATTCAAATTCTAGTTCTACCACTAACTAGTTTTGTGAAGCTGAGTATGTTACCATGTTACTTAAACTTAGAACCAGACCTCAGTTTCCTAATATATAAAATGAGGTTAATCACATGTAAAATGGAAATAATCTTATCTGCTTTCTGCCTTGGCTATCAAAAGCAGTATAAAAATAAGATGAGAATATGGTTTAAAACTTCAGAGTGCTCTGAAATACAGTATTTATCACCAATAATAGGTAACACATAGGTGCTGTATCTTATAATCATTTAACTGCACCAGTGCTGATGAGGGAAGAACATCACCCAACATCCCATATTCAGTAACAGAGAGAGAATTTGAATATAGTCTGGCTACAGGTCTCTCTTCTTGTCTACTACACTGTATTGCCTCTCATCTAAGTCAGAAGCTTGAGCCTTGGGTTTAGGGTGAGAAGCAACTATATGAGAAATAAAAGACAGTTATAAGGGTCTATAGGTTTCCTCCAGGGCCTTTTGTCTTCAATGAACAGAGCCCTTCTTCAAAGATGAGGGAACCTAATAACCCCTTTTGTCCAAGATACAACTGAGAACCAAGGGGGTTAGGAAGAAAGACAACGCTTAATCAGTGACATGGGTACTCCTATCAAAGAAACAGTAGGAATAGTATGCATTGTTGCAGTCCCATCTCCAAAGCCCCATGAAGTCTTACAGAAGTCATACCAAATAGCTCAGACTCCCAGAAACCCCCTGTGTTTCCTCCCTAGGCGATGGCCGCTACTCCCTCTTGGGCCAGCCGTTGCAGTACAATCTGTCCCTCTGCCCTCCCCTGCTCCATGGCCAGTCAGCTTACTCGGTGCACCAGGTAAGGGCGTCTCCCATCAGTCTCAGGGCCACTGGAACCTCCTTCTCACCCAGGCCCCTGCTTCTGAGCCATCACCTCAACCAGCTGGGTGCATAAGGGAGACAACCCAGAGAGCATGGACACAGTGGGAGGAGCCTGCCCCACTCCTGTGCTCATTCTTCTCTCCCCTTCCCAGTGCCAACAGGGAGGGGCTCTTTATTTCTCACTGTCCACTCTCTGGCCAGTCTGACTGCCTGCTAGGGTGGGATCCTCAGGGTCGCATACTGTTCCTTAATCTCTCAGACAGACTGGGATGCAAGGCAGTCAATATTGTTTACCTGGAATGAGAGTTATCTTTCAAATGTTGAAGGGACAGAGTGGATTGAAACATGGAAACCGGAGCAAGAGACAAGCACTCAAATCTGCCTCCACTGACCTGGGGACAACAGACGTTGGTGAGTGATAGGATGCTGAATCCCCACAAGAAGAGCTTAACCCTCCGCTCTGCATTACCAGTCCAGGATGGTGAGAAAGGCCAGCTTAGGGTCAGCGGGGAGTCAAGAGTGGACCTTTTTGTATTCAAGAGCAAGGAGAAGTTGTGTCTCAGTCCTCCTTACCAAGCCATTCCAGGTCTTGGGGAAGATGAGAATAAAAATTGGGAATAATACAGTGATGAAGTTTGTTGAGCCTGCTATTAACAGAGAATCTCATGGAAGTGGTCCTGACCCTGATCTAGAATATCTGTCTCTGGTAGTCCTAGACCCAGTTTAGGAGAGGCTTGATACTAGAACATGAGGGAGTAGCTCTCCTCCTGCAGGCCTTCCAAACTAGGCATACAAGCTCTCTCGGAGGTTCCCCTGTTTGAAGCAATTTGCTAAACAAGAAAAGGAAGGGAAACTGACTTCCCTAGATGATAAGGAAGAGGAATCTACCTGGGCCAGCCTCTGGGAAGGAAATGAAACATATTTCAGATTGAGCTGTGAACTCTGTGAACGGACATGACTGAAAGCCATACTTCATGGTGTTGGCACCCTGTGTGAGAGCTGAGGTATAGGCTTCCAGATCTTAACTCTGGCATTCTGATTCCCAGTCTCTTCTTGCCTACATCTGTAGGCTAAGAGAAGAGAAGAGTTCTTTGTGTCTCCTAGTTGCCCTGATCAAAGTCTGAATGGTGGGGAGTTGGATTGATGTGGGAAGGAAGGAAAGGACTGAGTGAGAAAGGCTGGGCTTTTGAGGGCATTGTATACAGACTTAGTCAACTGGATCCTCCTTGGCCAGGCCACTGTCCAGTCCTGCCTACTCTGCTCCTCTCACAACCGTATCCTCTCTCCTCCCCTTCCAGTTCTGGGACGGGTACTGGAGGTGACAGATCTCCCGGAGGGCATCACCCGTACTGAGGCAGACAAACTCTTCACTCAGCTTGCCATGTCTGGCGCCAAGATCCAGTGGCTCAAGGATGCTCAGGGGCTGCCTGGTGGGGGTGGGGGGGACAATGGTGGGACTGCTGAGAACGGCCGCCACTCGACCTCGCTGCCTTGTACACCATTGTGGCCGTGTTCCCTAGCCCGCTGGCTGCTCAGAATGCCTCCCTCCGCCTCAACAACTCCGTGAGTCGCTTCAAACTTCGAGTGGCCAAAAAGAACTATGACCTGAGGATCCTGGAGCGAGCCAGCTCCCAATAAACGGAGAAGAGAAGGGACCAGCATGGCAGGGGTCGGGGCAGGGTGGAGGGGGTCAAGAGGGCCCGCCAGACCCCAGGCAGAGGCAGAAAGTAAGATAAGGCCTACAGACAGACACTAACTGGAGCCTAAGACAGTGGGGATGAAGGTGGAGACAGAGACAGACACTCACACTGGCGCTGGGCTTTCTCGCTCCCCTGCCAAGAGTCCCTCCGTTTCCCTGGTTGGCCCATGTCCACTTCCCTCTCTTTTCCATCCTCTCCTATCATTTTTTATCTCTTCTCTCACCATGAAATTAATTCATATTTTTTGGTCAGGTAGAATTGGGAGGGTCCCACACTCTCCCATTCTCCTATTTCCTTACCATCCCAAGCTCCCTTTTCTTTTTTGGTCTTTATGAATATATTTATATGGACAGAATTAAGAAAAACAAAATTGATTTCCCCTTTCTCTCACCCCATCTTGTCTCTCCAAACCCCACAGAGTTTTAACTTGGGCCTCCTTCCACCCCCCACAGAACACTTGTATATTGTTTGTTTGAGGTTTGTGCCACAGTAACAGACACAGTATTTAATTGCACATACAGATGTTTGCTGGGTATATTCACTGTAAATTTTATTTAATCTGATTTTTTGTTTGTTGGGGGGTTCTTTGGGGGGAGGTTGATTTTGTTTTTAAATATATATAAAAAAAAAATCTGTCACTGGACATGAGTCCCTGTTTTCTGTTGCCACCCTGGTGTGGATGGGGGCTGGACGGGTTTGGTGTGGGCTGGATGGCTTTCTCTGGAATATGCACACATATCTGCCTAACACAGTTCCCTGCATCCCATCCTTCTAACAAGTGTTTCTGATAGATGCTGGGTCCTGACAGGACTCTGCCACGAAATGTGGTTCATCAAGCACATCACTCTAGACACTGGACCTCTGAGTTCTTACCAGTAAAATAAGAGACTTGGACTAACTAGGTGACCTCCAGGTTCCTTCCACCGTGTTAATTCTGTGATATTCATTTAGGGTTCTGGTAGCTAAGCCAGAGGGGTTGTGAGTGAGGTCAAAACTGGGTCAAGATGCTGGCCTCATACCTGCCTATCTCTTCTGAAAACTCCAGGGATGGAGGACTTGGGCATTTCTTTAACTCCAAAGCCAGAGGTCTGGGTTCTACCTGATAGGAACAGGATTGCACGTTTCTTAGAGCTGCATCAGTTTAATGTGCTGTGCCGAGATGCCATACTGCCCAGGTGTGCTTAGCAGTCCCTGTCTGTACAACTGAAGAGGCAAAGAACAGAAGTCATGTGCCCATAAGATAGAGCTCTCCTCTGTCTTCACAAAGCTAACCCTATTGTTGAACCAGTCAGACCAGGGCCGTTAGAGAGCCTGTTGACCCAGAACCATCCAGCCGCCCCTTCTCAATGTCACCCTCCCCTTAAAGAAAGAAAAAAGAGCAGTAGGTAGAAGTGACATAGCACACTGCCGTGGAAATCTCTGGGGTGTGGATAGCAGTGTCTCTCTAGCCAGCCTCCTCTGAAGTTAGTCTGACCCAACCTCTAACATAATCCTTTACTTCTTGCAGATACACAGGATAAAGCAACACGACATTATTGTCTCCAAATTACTCTCCTCTGAGATGGGAGTATCTCCTTTTTCAACCATGTCATAGCTCAGACTAGGAAAAGGCTACATCCCTGTGAGATAAGGCTGCCAGATATATATTTGCCCCCTTGGTTCATATGCCAGGGCAGCAGAGGGAGGAGATGGAATCAGGGAATCAGAATGACGAAGGAAGCTTGAGGCTTGGCCATCCCACCTCCAAGAGTTTGCAGATGGGAAAGGGCACATACTTACAGATGACAAAGACTCCCTGTGTGATAGCTGTTGCTTTCTGTCCACATTAACAGAACAATCTCTATGTGATCATTAGACCCTCACTCTCCCAGAACCTCTCAAATGGAAGTCCCAGCCTGGCTTTTTAAAATAGCTTTTAGAATTCTGTTCACCCTGAGGACAAGATTTTAGGGGGATAGGGGACAGATATCTCTGAGGGCTACTGCAGGGAACAAAGCAATACCACAGGTTCTTCACTTCCTCACAGAATAGCAGCAAGGCACTCTTCCAGCTTCCCGTGGATAGAAAAGCAATCAAATTTTCCTTTCTTCACCAGTTTCCAAGCCCTTTCCTTCCTAAAGATTGGAGGCTAGATCAGTGCTCGAGGGTATAAAAACACAAGGCCACAAGAAGACAGTGGCTGAGAGGTTGAAAGCTAGATTCCAGAGAGGAGAACTGGGGAGGTGTGTGTTTGGATCTTGGGATAAGGGGATGAAGAAGGCTGTTTATAATTCATCTTTACCTTTAGTTATTTAAAGTCATTCTCATGAGGGAATTCCTTGGCAGTCCAGTGGTTAGGACTCTGAGCTTTCACTGGGCCCAAGTTCGATTCCTAGTCAGGGAACTAAGATTCCACAAGCTATATGGAGCAACCAAAAAAATTTGATCCACATGAGTATGCAGTATGGACAGTGCCTTCCTGAATTTAGCCAGTTCTGACCTGCACACCACAGATGAAAACCTGGGCAACAGCACTCGGGGGGTGGGAGGAGTTAGGGTCCAGCCCGCCCCGTGTCCAATTTCTCTGTGTCAGCTGTGTCGCTCAGCTGTCCGCTTTCCTCTAGCCCTGTCATTTCAGCTCTGACACCAAGGCAAGAGGCTAGGAGGTCTACAAACACCGTCTGAGTAGCCGGTGTGAGTACAGAGGGTACTGGGGGGGCTTAGCCCCCAAGGAAGACGACCAGTCCTCCCCGAGCACCACCATCAAGATCTCAGGGGCTCCCTCTTTCCTCTGCAGGCTGTGAACTGACTTAGGGAATCCCAAACGTAAGTTGCCTCTTCATCCTCTTTCCATTTCCAGGATTGCCACCCAAGCTTCCCCATTCTATAGTCTATTCAGCTTCTTCATTTCTCTCCTTGTTTGTGAGTAGTTTGGGTTTTAGGAGTGAATTTATATGTTACTCCAGGACAAGAGCTAGGATTGGAGGGTGGGGTGGGGGTGGGATCAGGAGAATGGAGCAGTAAGGGAAGGAAAGGCTCATATTACTGAAAACTTAAAATAGCTGAAGCCTGAGGCAGGCTGGGAACTAGGCACTGGGCCCCCGGGGCTCATGAGAGAGCTAGAGGAGAACAACTGAGCTCAGCCCATCCCTCCACGCATGCTTGTGGACACACACATTACACCTTTTGAAAGAGGATCTAGGAAGGTGTGTGTGTCACATTTCTGTTGCCCCAGGTTTCCAGGAGAAACAAAGTATCTGTAGGAAAATCCTTAAACCGTGCAGCCTTGGGGCTATAAACTTGGGTTGTCCCTCAGGGCAGAAGGATGCTTACTGGTTTGAGGAGCTAGTTGGGAAGTTCTTTAGTCTGCTGGGCTTTTCTCTGGCCCTCCCTGCTCATAAACCTTGTGAAAGGATCTCTTTTTAACCAAATTTCTCACAAAGCCTCCCCTTCAAGGACCATCCTACTACAAGGGACAGGAATAAGGGAGGGAAGAATGGCAGCTGGGGATGAGATTTCACGGTCGGTCCAACTTCTTGCAGGATGACAGAAAAGGAGGTGCTGGAGTCCTCCTCTTTTCCATCAGAGACTCAGAAGGGTGGGGTGAGTCTGGGCCTCTGACCACCAGGGGTGGGGAGCTGGGGAGCCCCTGCAGCTCTTGAAGAAAAGTGCTTGAATTGATCTCACTTGTACATGTTAAAATCTCACTTACTGTTAAAATGCTCCACAGCACCCGCAGCCCCCGCACCCCCTAATCCCGGAGTGTAGCCCTTGTCCTAGGTAGAAAAATGTAGAGATAGCCTCAGCCTTACCTACTCTAGAAAGCAAGACAGTTCTTTCAACACTGGATCTCCCTCCCTCAGCTACAGCGGCTGAAGCAGTTATTCAGAAGGAGCCTACAGGGACAAAGGAGATGGAGCTTCCCCCAGAGCCCCAGGCCAATGGGGAGGCAGTGGGAGCTGGAGGTGGGCCCATCTACTACATCTATGAGGAAGAGGAGGAAGAAGAGGAGGAGGAGGAGGAGCCACCCCCAGAGCCTCCTAAGCTTGTTAATGATAAACCTCACAAATTCAAAGATCATTTCTTCAAGAAGCCCAAGTTCTGTGATGTCTGTGCCCGGATGATTGTGCGTGAGTCACGAAGGGAAGTGGAGAGTGTGCTGTTGAAGGCAGGGGTGGGGGAAAGGGTTTAGGAGAGACGTATTTGTCTGATCAGACAGGCTGTGGCAAGATCTGGCTCTAAGAAAATACTTAGAGACAGTGATGGCTCCCAGACAGAAAAGGGACCTGGGAGCTAGAGCAGCAGCAGCCGTTCAAAGGGGGAGGGAAACCAGGAACCTCACCCAGCATTCTCTCCATCTCCCAAGTCAACAACAAATTTGGGCTTCGCTGTAAGAACTGCAAAACCAACATCCACGAACACTGCCAGTCCTACGTGGAAATGCAGAGATGCTTCGGCAAGATCGTGAGTAGGCTCTGGGGAGCAAGAAAGTAGAAGGGAGGGGACATATGGCCAGCTTCCTCCTTTGCCAGTCCCTCCTCAAGTCATCCCACCCATTTCCCTGCTTTTTCTTCCTCAGCCCATCTCTCACTCCAAGAAGGGGCACACACTCGTGGGAGAGATGGGGTTCTGGGCCCTGCCTGGTATCCCTAATGTTGTCTCCTGTCCAATCCTACAGCCCCCTGGTTTCCATCGGGCCTATAGCTCTCCACTCTACAGCAACCAGCAGTACGCTTGTGTCAAAGATCTCTGTAAGTGCCCCGTAAGGAACCTGAGGGAGTGGGAAAGCCTAGAGGTGCTTTCAGCCCTGTCTCCAGATTTGGAAGCCAAATTCTGAAACAGAAAGATTCTATTTCCCATCGTTTTCACTCAATCTAGTGTTTTAGCCATCTTGGATAAAAGTCAGTATCCCGCGTTTTATGGCTGGGGGAGATAAGATTTAGCTCTATATGGTAAGGAAGAGACTGAAACTGTCATCTGCCTGAATTCAAACTCTGTGCTCTTTCTATGCAAAGCCACTCGTAACCATGAACTACACACTCCTCATCCCCTTATTACAAAATAATGCCAGAATCAGGGCCAGATCAAGAGCTGTGGGCATCCTGGGAAGATTCATAATTTGGCACCCCTTAAAAATGTTCATTGATAATTTGCTCAACCTTTATCTGGAGAAGAGGCTGAACTCTCTGTGAGGAGCATGGATGGAAAAAAATAACCCACTGCTGGTAGTACCCCACCTTGCACATGTCACTCAGAGGAATAAAAGCCAACAGTTACACAAAGGACCCACTCTCCTTGAAAAGAGTGATTCTGAGCATTCCCCAGCTCCCAAGCAACTTATTAGTAGAGCTGTCTTTCTAACAACATATAATGTTTGGCCTGGAAGGAGCGCTGGTAAATATTTTTCTCCGTCATATTTCCAGTGATGTCTTTAGAGTTCTTTATAAATTGATGATCTAGGTATACCCAGCTGACACTTTTCTAATTCTAAACACACACACTTGGGTATCTATTACTCAATCCCATCTCTCCTTTACTTAGGTAGTCTCTCTTTCCTCCAAGCCTTTTTCTGCCTCCCACTAATAGGTCTTTTCTTCTCCCATTCCAACTAGCTTCTGCCAATCGCAATGACCCTGTGTTTGAAACTCTTCGCACTGGGGTGATCATGGCAAACAAAGAACGGAAGAAGGGACAGGCAGATAAGAAAAATGTGAGCACCCAATCTTCCTACTGAGATCTGTTCCAGAGACCCCAATGAGCAGGTCCTGTCTCCTCTCTGGAAAGCTGACAAAAGTAGGGATCCTTTTCCCCTAAAACTGCACATAACCCAACAGACAAATTTCTGTGTACAATTTTAAAGGGCCTCAGTTTAACATCTCCTTATAGCATGTGTTTACTCTAGGAACTCCCTTCTGAACTTGTCAGATTAACCCCATAATTCAACTAAAGGCTAGGAGGACCTAGGCCTCTGGCATTACCAAGCAACAGAAGCGATCTATGCTTTTGGATTTGGGAAGGAGAACTTGTCACGCCATTCTAGAACCCCATAAGGGCCCATGAAGACAATCTGTTCTGACTCATCTATCCTAAAGATGAGGAAACTGAGACACAAAGCTTGTGGCCAAGAGCACCTTCATTTCCTAGATTGGTAACACAATAGACTTGTATTCAGCTCAGCAAGGGATTTGTTAGCATATCCTCATGTCTTTCTGGACAAGGATGGACTAATGTGGGTAATGATCACAGTTAGATGGATTTGTAAAATTAGTTGAATGACAGCACCCAAAGGATCCTGGTCCTTTAGGGAATTTCCAACTATAGGGAGGTTTCTGATGCATTTTGACATGTTTTAGTCCTTGGTTCTCACCTATGGACATTTTTCTCACTGCTATAAATGAAGATATGAATGATATGTCCCATGAAGTTTGTAGGAAACCTATGAGGGAAAACTTATACACTGAATAATATATTCAAAAACCTTACAGACTAGCAGAAAGACCAAGAACTAATAATCCAAAATTTTTGTAAGGAAAAAAATACCTGTTTTTGGATCAAAAAAAAAAAAAATCAACTGCACAAAAACACAACTAGAGATCTGGCCTCAAAGTAGTTGATATGGAGGTTAGGTGCAAATTAGGGATTTCTGTGGAGTGAGCCCTGACTTCTAAGGCACTATCAATGTGATCTGACTGCTTCCAGAGAGGCTAGCCCACTCAGCTTCTATTGTCTTAAAGGAATTACAAAAACTGTGCTGCCTGTTTTTCTCTTACACATGGTAATATTTTGAGAAGCAGACATTACGTAAAGGACATGGATTTTTGCAAGGCAGTGAGCTTCCTTTCACCTACATTCAAACACAATTTAGGTGGTAACCTCGCAGGCTGCTTCAGAGCAAGTCCGTGCAGTAGGCAGGTGGTTGGCTAGATACTTCTTCCAAGGCTCCTTCCAAACCTGGATCCTATTCTGTAGTTCTCTGGACTGACTTGACAGCCAGGGCAACGTGGGTTTTCAAGACAGCATCTTCCTAATGCTGGTGCCCTCTCCAGTCTCTAGCGGCCATGATGGAAGAGGAGCCAGAGTCTGCCAGACCAGAGGAAGGCAAACCCCAGGATGGTGAGTAACACCCACCTCCGTCCATTGAGATGGAGGAGGGTTGGGGCTCAATCGTGGCCCCAGGGATGGAGAGACAAAGGGAGATAAGAGATAAGAGGCCCTGGAAGAGAAAGGTAAGGGACTGAGGGCTACCGTCCAAAAGCCAGAGACAATTTGTTGGTGTTTCCCATTCTAGGAAACCCTGAAGGGGATAAGAAAGCTGAAAAGAAGACACCTGATGACAAAGTGAGAATCTTTTCTCCCTAAGGGGACTCCGGTCCTCTCCCCAACCCAGGTCTGACAGCACTCACACGTATTCCATGGGTTGCAATCCTTAACCTGCCTTCTTCACCAACCTCACCCATACACATGACCAACACATTCCTCTCAGTTCAGGGACACAGAAGAGAGGTGGAATGTAGCGTGTCTGGAAAATGTCCCTGCCTTGGCCTCCTGCCCCTCGGTGTGGGACAGAGGAGCCCTGAGACTCTTCATCCCTTTCACCCTTAGCACAAGCAGCCTGGCTTCCAGCAGTCTCATTACTTTGTGGCTCTCTATCGATTCAAAGCCCTGGAAAAGGACGATCTGGATTTCCCGTGAGAGACCGTAGAGTTGGGGTGGGGGTGTACTGGGTGTGGAGAGGGGAGAGCCCAGTTCCCTATGGGAAAGGAAAAGGGGGACTCAGGGCATGGAGCCTATATGGGGCTGGACCTGGGCACAGCCAAGGGACCGAATGTGTAAGGTCCCTAAATCTCAGTGGCCCCTTCCTTCCTGTCCCAGGCCTGGAGAGAAGATCACAGTCATTGATGACTCCAATGAAGAGTGGTGGCGGGTAAGAGAGATGGCTAAGGCTCAGGTGGGACGTGGGTTGAGTTTAGAGCCTGGACTGTGAGATTAATTCTTCCTACCATCTCCTCTAGGGGAAAATAGGAGAGAAGGTCGGATTTTTCCCTCCAAACTTCATCATTCGGGTTCGGGCTGGAGAGCGTGTGCATCGCGTAACCAGATCCTTCGTGGGGAACCGCGAGATAGGGCAGATCACTCTCAAGAAGGACCAGGTAGCTCTGGTGCCCCAACTCAAAGCTAGGCCCAGAGGCTCCTCTGCCAACTACTGTCCTTGCAGATTGTAACTCATTCATGGGACTAGGTTGGGCCTCCATGGCTCTGGGCTCTCTTGCTCAGCTCTTCCATTTTCTCTTGACTCTTCTCCCTCCTCCTTTAATCCTTTAGATTGTGGTGCAGAAAGGCGATGAAGCCGGCGGCTACGTCAAGGTCTACACCGGCCGCAAGGTGGGGCTGTTCCCCACCGACTTTCTGGAGGAGATTTAGGCGTGCTGACGCCTGCCAGTGGGAGATACCCAAACCCCATTCTGGGCAGGCCCAGTGGAGGTTGGGGAGAAAAGGGGCGAAAGCAACTACATGGCTGGGTTGGGGAGGGCTGGGAAGGCCACCGAAACGTGACGGGGCTTCCGGGAAGGGACTGGTTCCCGTCCCCCTCCCCCGCCGAGGGCTTCGGATTCTTGGTGCCTGGAGCAGCCTCACTCGCAACCCTCAGGCCCAGCCTTTTTTTCCAAATCTCGGGGCGGAGGCGGGTAGAAAGAATGCCTCTCTACTAGGGAGACGGGAGGGGTTGGGGGTTGAGACGAACCATCGAATATTGCGAATTTATTAAAGTTTTGACAAAAGTTAAGAAAAGTTTGCTGTTTAACTGGGGTCCGAGGGGAGAGGGAGGAGAAGGCCTCCGAAGGGGTGGAGAATCTTCCCCAGCAGTCTCCTCTCACTACCATCGAGTAACCCGAGACCCACCTGGGCTGATGCTAGCGCGAGGTAGGGAGATAGACGTGTCCGCTCGGCAAGGCCTCTGTCGTCAATGAAGAACGACAGTCGGACTGAGGTCACGGTCCCCCGCCTCTGCCGCTGGGAAGCAGGATCCAGTAGCAGGGTAGCTCCCTAGAGCTCTGAGCGATTTCGCCGTGGGCAGCCCCTTGCCATTTTCGAGCCTGGCTCAGTTCGGAGCTAGGCCGCCAGAGGGCGATGCAAGATCTCGGTTGAAGTGCGAGGGATGGGATGGGCGGGGGTCGGGGGGAGAGGAGAAAACTGGAGACACCAAGCTCTAGACACTCGGCCTGGGAGGGGGTGGGGTGCGTGCCGTCTCCATGGCAACACTTACTCAAATCCTCCGGGAAATGAGCTAGCGAGACCGGGGGGCCTAACCCCTCCCGCGCGGCCCCCGCCCCAGCCCTTAGCGACAGGTAGAGAGAGAGGGCGCGGGGCAGACAACTAACCGGCTCTCGCGGAGCCGCCCCTGTGGTGTGCCGTATGCAAATGTTATTATTTGCATATGTAAATATGCAAATACATCGGCCCCGGTCACGGTGGCAGGTGGCCGGGAGCTGGAAGGTGTGGGAAAGGGAGCTGAAGGAGACGAGGAGTTTAGGGACCTGGGAGCGGAATAGAGAGAGGCAACCTGGGGTGGTCCGCTGGAATGAGGCCGGCTGAGGGTCTTGAGCGAGCTTGATGGCGAGTGGGGGAGGGTCACCCTGGCCAGCCAAGACTTGATCCTCTTCTCTTCTGCTTGTTGTCTGCCAGGCCTGAGGTTGGCACCGCCTAGCAAGGTTGGCAGCGGGAGCCCGGGCACCATCTGCTGCTGGCAGTGGGGAGGGCAGAGGCTCAGCTGGGCTGGGGAAGAGGAGGGCCCAGGACGGGAGCGCCCCCCTTTCCATCCAGAAGGCTGAGGTGCCTTGGGGGTAGGGAAGCACACGAGAAGACTCATCTCAGAACCTGGTTCGGCTTCCTGTTCCCTTTGCCCTTGATTATCCGAGACGCCTCGGGGCGGCGGCGGGGTCATAATGAAGAGTCAGGTAGCCCCTTTGAACCGCACTTGGGCTGGAACGGGAGCAGATCACATGCCCCCCTCCACCGCCGCACCAAATCAAACCTTTTGCCCCCATCTCTCCTTAGGATCCACCTACTACCAAAAGGCGGAGGGAGCAGGGACGGCTAGGGCTTGGGTCGCAACTCTTCATCAAGCGGTCTAAGGGACTCAAAACCAGAGTTCCCCAAGATCCTCGAGAGCCCCCCTAACCACAATGCTGAAGCAAAACCAATTTACTGGCTCATTGGGCGGCAATGCTGGTGTGGGGGTACCGAGAAGCAGAGAAAGCTGCTGTTCTCTTCCCCTGCACTGGGTGAGGGGGGGACCCTCCTCCCCCTCCTCCCAGAGCCGGCAGCTGTCCCTAATTAGAGCGGCGGTTTAATTGGATTTATCAGCAGTTAATAGGAAATTAAGCAAAGGGCCCGAGAGAGGGAGGGCGGGAGGAGCGAGAAGTCTGACTGTGCCGAGCTCGAAGGACAGGGTGCTGGACTCTCATGGGTGGGGACACAAGGCCCATGTATAGCAATTGAGCCCCTTGACCACACCCTCCCCGCAGTACTTGCCCTGCCCATTGAGCCCTGGCCCGCGGCAGAGAGCAGGTCTAACGAGATGGAGGCAGGAGCGACAGCGACCCTGTGTGAGCCCCCAGAGCCCCTCACTCCCACAAGCAGCCGCCTGGGTGATGGATGATGCTGCCTCAGGCTGCAAAGGTCATAAGTCTGGGCCAAGGAGCTGACTGAATTGAAAACAGACGGAAGGAGGGTTCAGGTTAGGAGGGTCCAAGATAGCCCACATCCTACCCCTCCCCAGGGCCCCCTGGCTCTGAGCAAGAAAAGTGCCCCTTGAAGTGAGAAGACTGGGCAGCACCAGGTGTGAGCAAGCCTCCTGGCTGTGCTGGGGATCCTGGCAGTCTCCCTATGTAGCCTTGATGTAGCCTCTGTGGCTCTCCTACCTCTCCCCCAGCTTTGGGGGTTGAAGCCAGCAGGGCTGGCTGTAGCCAGAGAGCCCTAAGGCCCACACCACTGCCTCTGGGGGCAAGAAAGGAAGTTTGTAGGCAGTTAAGCGGTGGCTCAGTTCCACAGCCCCAGGCACCTCCTGTCATTAGAACCTCATTACCTGGCTAGACTAACAAGGCCTTCTTTGAGGATCCCAGTGACCTCTCTGCTACACTTTACCATCGCAGGGCAGAGGCAGCAGCTTCAGCAAGGGTGGCTGTGAAACTCTGAGTGTGTGAAGGGTGCCTCTGTGCCCCTGCTGTGCAATGTATGTGTCCGCGCTGAAGGTGTGAGGTGTGTCTATCAGAGTCCTAGGTGTTGTGTGTGTATGTTGATGTGTGTACCCCTGGAACTTGTGCCCCTGGTGTGTGTCTGTGCCACTGTGTGTCTTGTCCCTATTCTGCTCCACCACCTCATCCTCTGAGGATTTTGGCTGTCTTAGTCCCTGGGTGTCAGATGGGCATATGTGCTTTGATGTCTGTGTGTCTGTGCATTCTTCACGCCTGCGTGTGCCCCAGGTGTGGGCATTTCC
>SJXQ01009036.1:125986-136736 GCA_006408695.1 Aepyceros melampus
AGTCCCAGAGCGTCCCCGCGTGGGGGTTGGGCAGGAGCCGCACCAACGGCCCGGCTTCTTGGTGCGATCTCCATCCATCCCTTTCCTCCCAGGGTCCCATCTTTCACCATCAGTCGCTCTAGATCCTTCTCCCCTTTCTCCTCTAGCCTTGTCCTTGCCTCTGTCCCCAGTCTGGTCCTGTCTCTGTCCCAATCCTCTTGGCTGTTTCTTCATCAGCTCCCTCCTCCCCCTAGTCTCTCTCTCTCTCCTGCCCAGGGAGTCTTCAGCTGTCAGCTGTTGCTATGCACTGAGGCTGTGGCTGAGGTTGTGGTATGACCGACACCTCGACAGCGGGAGAGAGAGGGACAAGCAAAGAGACAGATGCATACCGGGAGACCCCAACACATGTCCCCAGGCATGCACGCAGGTGCCTCGCAGGGGCAGGCCACACAGTAAAGGTGAACATACAGGCAGAGTTAAACACATTCACACAGAGAACAGCGCACACATACACAGACAGGTGCATGCTTAGTGGCACTGGTCCACGTAGATGGACACCGTCGGTTTACACAGAGTGTGCATACACAGAGACCCGAGAGATAAATGCAACTTTCATCAAGAAACATGCATACTCAGCCAGGTACTCAGAGCCGACCCTACCTTCCTTGCCTTGGCAGAAAGGTGGACATTCACAGACAGTGATGGACACACACAGGTGTACGCTGGCACTGTCAGTCCAAAAGACAAGCCTGGGCACACATAAACAGATAGACAGACACATGGATGTGACAAGACACAAAACAAGGATCAGGAATGCTGAGAAGATGACGTGGACACAGATACTCTGGGAGAGACAGACGGGAGCCTGGACCAGGAACCTGGGTGTAGGTGGGGCAGAGAGGGAGGCAAGGAGAGGCAGGAACAGCCAGGCCACAGGCCACAAGGCTCCATCCAGAACCCTGAGCTCGAGTGCCAAACACAGGGGCTGCTGAGGTGGTAGTGGGTAGGGGGGCAGGGGGCACACTCAGGCCCATGGTACCCAGACAGAAGCCCATCCTGACCCACCCCACCTCGCCTCCTTTTGCTAGTCTCAGGTCACAGCTTCCTCTCCCTAGCTTCTTCACTCTCATACATACACACACATCCAACTCCCTGTCTCCATCTCTGTGTCTCTGTCTCTTATTCTGTCTGTATCAGCCTCTGGTTTTGCCCCTGTCTCTTCTCCATCTCTGCCTTAGGTCTCTCTGCCATCCTTGCCAGGTGGGGAATTTTTGAACACTGCCTTCAGGTAAACCCTCTCCTGGCCATCCTGGTGGGCAGAGGAAGGATGCTGACTGGAGGGGTATGTGTTCCAAGCCCCAGCTGGGGGCCCCTCTCGCTCTGCCCAGGATCTTGAGGCGACAGGCAGAGAATCAGTGGCTCCCCGGGGGCGCCAGATGCACGGCTGGCAGAGGGAGGGAGTGAGGGGGTGGGGCTGCTGGTGGTGGGGAGCAGACAGGCGCTGGGGGAGGGGAGGAGCCGGCTGGAGGAGAGCAGAGGGGGTGTGGCAGAATAGCCCCAGGGAAGGAAGTAAGAGGCTGGACTGGGGTCCGAGGGCAGGTGCATAATTAGTGTGCTAGGGAGGGGGCTGTGCTGGCCTTCCGAGTGAACTGCGCTGCAGGAGTGTGTACGCCACCTGGTGGACATATGATGACACAAGCCTCCCTCTAAGCAATCAACAAGGACGCCCCTTTTCCCCAGGAGGGTGGCTCTGCTCTGGGGCCCTAGGGAGCTGGGGAGCCAGTGGAAGATGGCAGAACCGGTTTGGAAGCTGGGGCTGGAGCTGAGACCTCAAGGCTGAGAGGGAAGGGGAGGGCTCTTGTTTCTGGAGGTGGATGGATCCATAGCTTCCTCAAGAGAGGAGGAATAGAATGAGAAAGTTGAGCCAGGGAGGGAGGGGGAATGAAAAGCAATGCTCCTCTTTTGAGAGTTGGGTAAGGGTTCTTTGGGTTTCCCTGGTGGCTCAGAGGGTAGAGCATCTGCCTGCAATGAGGAAGATCTCCTGGAGAAGGGAATGGCCTCCCGCCCAGTATTCTTGCCTGGAGAATTCCATGGACTGATGGGCTATAGTCCATGGGGTTGCAAAGAGTTGGACACGACTGAGTGACTAACACACACACTAGGTTTCTTTAGATGCTTAAAGCTGCCTTCTTTGAGCATATTTGCTACTGTAGGAAAAGGGCTGTAACCCTTTCTCAATCTAGGATCATAAAGCAGTATGACCTGCACAGGAATTGTAGACCTGGGCTTCCCAGGTGACGCTAGTGGTAAAGAACTTGCCTGCCAGTGCAGGAGACGAGATGACAGTTTGATCCCTGGGTCAGAAAGATGCCCTGGAGGAGGGCATGGCAATCCACTCCAGTATTCTTGTCTGGAGAATCCCATGGACAGAGGAACCAGTCCATAGGGTTGCAAAGAGTTGGACACAACTGAAGCAACTTAGCACATTTGGGACCCCCTTTGACTGTAGCAGTCATCACCACCTGGGATGTGAACTGGGCTTGTTGGTGGCCCATGAGACCTGGAAAACTGGTCTTCCCAGCTTTAACTACAAATGCCTTCCTTTTCCTGAACCCAGGGTTCTTACTCTTGACATCTGATTAATTCATCTCTATGAGGTGTGAGATGTTAATGCTTCAAGAGCAAACTTAGCTGAATGGGAATGGGACCATCCTGAAGGACTAGGAAGTCGTTCACAATCCCAGTGTGTTCATCTCTTATTGTGGGATATCTCACTGTGGAAGAGCATTTTAAAGGTGGGTGGCAATGTTGTCTCTTAAAAGTGACAAGTGCAGAGAAACTACAGATCCTGGAGTTAAGCGTCTAACGGCCAGAGAGATCACATGTTTCAGAGAGCTGAAGTCACTGGCTCAAGCTGACACAGCAAGGAGAAGCAGGTCTTTCTGGTCAAGTTCCAAGCCACCGGCTTCCTTGCTGCAGCCCAGCGAAAGGGGATGGAGGCCAGAAGGGCACTGAAGACCAGATGCGCCAGCCTTCCTCCAGTACAGAGCATGGCTCCCTCTGGTGGCCGGAGCATGCAAGCACAGGCAGCTCCAGAGTCTCACATTCAGACACAAACGCCCTCCCCCTTTTTTTTTTTTTTACAATTTTATTTATAACAATATCTGTGTTATTTAGTTGTAAAGGAATTCAGCAAAAATTATTAAAACGTTCATGTCCCCAAAACGGGGCTGCCCACTTGCCCTTCCTTGGTGTCCCCCACTTCCTCCTCATCCCCAGGGGAAGGGGGCCTGGGGGGACTGTTTACCAAAGAAAGTCTCTAGCCCTGGGAGCCACAGTTGGGGAACTGGAGAAGGGGAGGGCCTGTCTGGGAGGGATGCTGAGCGTGGCCATCTCAGAGGTGCCCCTGGAGTGGGGGCTGGGGCATGGGATGGCCTCCCCCCAAGAAGAACTAAAAGACTCCATCCTTCCCTTCCTACCTCAGCCAGAGCCAGATCTTCCAGACAAAGGCAGCAAAGGACTCACCCTCCTCAGGATCCCAGAATCAGCCCTCAAGGGACTGGCAGGGTGCAGGGGGCGGTGAGAGGGGAGAGCCTTGACAAAGTGTCTTGTACAGGGAGGGGGACGCAGCACCACCAGCTCTCCCAGTGGGGGTGCGTTTTTGGTGGGAAGGTGGGAGGCAGGGCTCCCTTATACCTGTAATTTGCAGGAGCCCCCTTCCTGTTCCCCCCTCCCGGAAGGCAGCATGGGGGGGGGGTTGCTGAGGAGCAGGCAGGAAGGAGAACGGAAAGAGATAATACTGTGCTCGCTTGCTCGCTTGCTCACTCACATATAAAAAGTAATTCCTTCATTTTTTACATTTATACATCCCAGCAGGGCTGGGGAGGGGTTGGCTGGGCAAGAGGGGGGCTCCTTGAAGGACTTCTCTGGCCGGGGGCAGGAGGCTCTCTGGGGAAGTCCGATGGTGTAGGACCCTATGCCAAGGGGTCCCCTATCTCGTCCTCAGGGCCCCGGCCCAGGAGTTCTCGCTTCTCGTCCGTGCTGGCCAGGGAGTGGCGGCTGCCGTGACCGCCCATGTACAGTGTGGCATACACGGGGTTGGTGAAGTTGTGGGCTGCAAGGCAACAGAGGGTTCAGATGGGGCTCAGGTACCTTCCACCTACCTCCATCCATTCCATCATCGAGCCCAGCACGCTTGGTCGCCCCCCACAGCCCTCTGCTCCTGTCCTGGAGGCCCCCCAGCCCACCTTGTCAGGGTCCAGGGCGAAGTCCGCATCCAGTAGGCCCCCTACATCATCAGGCTCCCCGCCTTCATACATCTTATAGGTGGGGTTCCCGATCTCCACGTTCATGGCCCCGTTGGTCATCCGCTGATGCTGGAAGCCCTTAGCCCTGGTGGGGAGGGAAGGTGGGAGCATGAGGGCAGGGATTCTAGGAGGGGGTGGGACTAGGGCAAGCCCAGCACGCTTGGTCGCCCCCCACAGCCCTCTGCTCCTGTCCTGGAGGCCCCCCAGCCCACCTTGTCAGGGTCCAGGGCGAAGTCCGCATCCAGTAGGCCCCCTACATCATCAGGCTCCCCGCCTTCATACATCTTATAGGTGGGGTTCCCGATCTCCACGTTCATGGCCCCGTTGGTCATCCGCTGATGCTGGAAGCCCTTAGCCCTGGTGGGGAGGGAAGGTGGGAGCATGAGGGCAGGGATTCTAGGAGGGGGTGGGACTAGGGCAGTAACATCGTGGCCCTAATTTTCCAGACTCCCCACAACTCACCCTCGGACTCGCCGCTTGTACCAGAATACCACTCCGGCTACCAGAAGCATCAGCAGCAGCAACAGCAGAGGAATTAGGATGGAGGCCATATCTAGAGGGGAAGAGGAGGGGAGCTGAGTCCAAAAGGCCTCAGAAGCACAAAGCCCTCCATCCCACGTCCCTGCCACCTACGTCCAGGCTGCTGCTGGCCGACCACTTGTTCCTCACATCGGGGTCCCGCCATGTGGGGTGAGACTTCCACCTGAGCCTCCCACTGTCTCCATGTCACAGGCTCCAGGGTTACAAAGATGTCCTAGAGCATCCCAACAGGGCACTGCTTTTGCTTGAATAATCTCGATGCCAGAGGGTTCACTACCTCGGGGCAGTGGGGGTGTGCTGACCTCTCCCTGGGGAGAAGCCCTGGTACCTCGAGCCTGGCTGAGCTGCGAATGACCTCCTTCCTTAGAACTAGCCCCTGTGACCTGCACACCCCCCACCCCACCTCCATCATCCCTGGCTGGAGCCCAGGGGTGGCTCACTCACGGTACTGGCAGCGGTCCCCCAGGAAGCCGGGCAGGCATCGGCACTGGGGCTGGTTTCCCTGGTTGACTGTGCAGGTGCTGTTGTTGGCACAGTAGCCTGCACACACCTGCTGGGTGCATTTGGGGCCCGTGAAGCCTGTGGGGCACCGGCACGTAGGCATGCCTGGCGGGAGACGATGTGTGAGTAGGACTGTGGCCCACTGACCGCCCGGCCCTACTGCAGGGGAACAGGGCAGGGAGGCAGGCAGCAGAGGACAGCAACGCTGGGGTTGGGGGCAGCAGAGGTGAAGTAAGGCAGGGCAGAGGCGGCTTGGGGGCAGCAGGGCCCAGGGGCAGGAGGAGTCCTGGCAGGAGAACCAAAGGCATACCCGAGGGAGAGGCAGCGCAGGTGCCCCCGTTGCGACAGTGCTCCCAGCACTGGTCCAGCTCACACTTGTCGCCTGTGTAACGGGGCTGGCATCGACACTTAGGCTGCCTCCGTGCGTTGAGGAAGCAGCTGCCGCCGTTGAAACATTGTAGGTTACAGGTTCCAGGCCGAGGAGCTGCAGGAAGGGTTGTCAAGGGCAGAGCTGGCGTAGGGGTAGATTCAGGGGCTGTAGGGAGGAGGGTTCTGGGGCAGGGATGAGGGGCCAGGGAGGGGCGTGAGCATACCGTCCGGCGGGGGCGTCGGCGAGGGCACAGCCACACAGGTGCCGTTGTCCAGTCGCTTCCCGTTGGGACAGGTGCAGACGGGCCGCTGGGACTCAGCAGGCAGAGCCACTCGCACTTCTTGCGGTCACAGGGGTTGGTCACTGCACGGGTGGGCAGCGTGGGAGAAGGCTGAGTCCTGTGACCCAGAACCTCCCCTGCCCACCAAAACCTGAGGCTGCAGCTTGGAGACAGCAGCCCTGGGCCTTCCCCGCCCCGGCCCGGGCTCTCCCTCTCTGCCCACCTTCGGGCTGCTTGTGCTGATGGTACAGGACCACATCGGAGGCATGGCTCAGGCCCCCAGTCAGGTTGATCAAGGGGCTGTGTCCGAACTTATGGATCTTGAAGACACGATTATTGATGTAGGTGACGCCATAGATGTAATCCTCGAAGACATCAATGCTGAAGGGGTGACTCAGGCCTGGGGAGAAGTCAGAGGGGACTCAGGCCTTAGTCACTCTCTCCTGTCACTGGGTCCCAAGGCTCTCGGGGACCCCAAGCTGAACACGTCCTATTCACACCGCCCCTCAACCTGTTCCTCCCGCTGGCAACAGGTCCCATCAGCCTCTGACTTGTGGGGTCAGGAGCGACTTCTCCCTCTTCCCACGTGTGCTAAGTTCCCATTATCACCCATGTCACCTCCACGCAGCTCAATACCCATTGGTAGAATGAATGAATGTAAAGGGGGCCCAGAGGGTCAGGGTGGACTCAGGCCTGCAGGACTGGTCCTGGGGGTGACTGGTTGGGAGGGGCCCAAAAGGCACTGCAGGACTGCTGAGGGCCAGGTGAGGAGGATGGCAGGCGCTCAATGAGGCCTTGGGCCCAGAGGGGAGGGCAGAGGCCGGAGGTCAGGGCTGCAAGACTGCTGGCGGAGGCTGACCTCGTTTGCTGTCAGCAGCCACGATGGGGTCTGTGCCATTGAGCCGGATACTACCGATGACTGAGAGCTTGGCATCCGCCCAGTAAAGCCGTTCATTGTGATAATCCACGGCCAGGCCTGAGGGAGCAGAGAGCCTTGTGAGGGCGCAGCCTTCCCACCCCAGGCTCGGGGAGCAAGCAGGACGGTGTCATGTTTGAGATGGTTCCACCCTGTCTCCATGGTCACATGCAGTCACCTTTTCTGGGCAAAGCCTCCACAACCCCTCTGTCCCATCCCAGTCCAAGCTGCCTCCCCTTCCCAACTTTTGTGTGGCTCTGAGCCCAGCGAGCCCACCTCTCCCCCATCCCCGCCCCTGCGGCACGGACCTGTGGGCCACTGGATGTTGTCCTGGACCAGCGTCTCCCGAAGGGTTCCATCCATTGCTGCTGTTTCAATCTTGGGGTGGTTCCCCCAGTCTGACCAGTACATGGTGCTGGGGAGGGACAAGAAGTGAGTGAGGACGTGGGCTCCCAGAGGAGGTCACTCAAGGGGAACACAGAGACTGCCGGGTACACAGAGAGGAGAGTGTTCTGTCCATCTCCTCCATAGAGAGTCAAGGGAAGTCAACCTCCTGATCAGGTTAAAGATCTCTAAAACTGCTATGTGCTGCCCGGGTCCCAGTTCAGCAGGCAGAGCTGCCCCCTGGAGCAGAGGAGAAGCCCAGAACCTGGCTACCCATGACAGCCAGCCCAGCAGAAGCCAGGCCCCAGCTGGGCAAGCCAGTATGACCCCAGGTAACATCAGGGAGGGCCAGGGCTGGACGCAGCCTGGAAGACCCAGGGGCCTGCAGAGGACACTGACCTCAGGCTAGTCTGGGAGGAAACACCCACGCTGGCGGCTGGGCACCCACCTCCGTCCCAGGGGCTTCCTAGCCTCAGCCCAGATGCCTCCCCACAGCACCCTTGCACACCCTCTCAGTGGGTCCACCACAATGGCGTGGGGCTCGTCGATCATGCCGGAGATAAGCGTCTTGCGGTTCTCGCCCTTCATCTGTGCAACCTCGATCACATCCCGGCCTGAGTCGGTCCAGTACACATTCCCAGCCACCCAGTCAATGGCGATGCCCCTTGGCATCTTGAGCCCTGAAATCTGGATGAGGGGGGTGTCACAGGTTCAGAGGTTACCGACTTTGGCCTTCCTGCCCGTTATCCATTCCCCCACTCCTGGTCCCGCTGTTACCATTACTCTGCGTTACTGAGGAACAAAGTGAGGCCCAAAGAGGCTCAAGAGCTTGGCAACATGGACCCGGTATGCCGGCTGCGATGTTCAGGAACTGAACATGGCTCTGACGCTGAAGGCCAAGTGCCCACGGTGCCCTGCAGCCTCAGGCTGCCATGCGGCGGCGCCACCTACTGACGACGGTGCTGCTCTGCCTGCCTGTTGTTCATGCCTCATGACGCCATCTGAAGGTCACCCTGCATGCCAGCCTCGGCCTTTGCCCCTGCCACTGTCCTCTGCAAACTCTGCTCTGCACCATCTGCTGTTTGCAGACTTCCCACCTAGCCTGTGCCTGCACGTAGGTCCCACCCCAGGCTGGGTGCTCACATTGAGGTGGGTGACGCCCCGGTCAATCTGTCGCCGGTGGCGATTGGAAGTGGTAGGAGGTGCAGCAGGGGGCAGGCTGCGGTAGGAGATGGTGCCTGTGTGCCAGTTGGTCCAGTAGACACGGCCAGCCTTGACATGGACATCCATGGCATCGATGCGGACGCTCTCGTCACCCTGGAAGGCCTGCTCGTAAGCTGAATGGGGGTGGCTGGGGAACAGGCTGCGGATCTCATTGTCGTCAGCGATGTACAGGACCTGATACTCAGAGCCTGGAGGGACAAGAGCCCAGATGTTAGCGGGGGTGGAAGCGCGGGCTGGGGGCTGTCGGGCCTGGTGCTGGAAAGAGCTGGGCAAGCTGTGCTCCCTTCCCAGTCCCACCCCTTTCACGTTAACAATGTCTCTTTCCTAGTCAAGCCATCTGACGTGGCCCGAAGCGTCTGGTCATCCCACCCCAGTCACAGGCTTGAGAGCTCCAGCCTGAGTCCTTGAACTTCCTCCTCTCCTGAGGTGATCTAGGGTGACCTGCTACTCCAGAAAGCTGTCCCCCCTCCTCCAGCCTCAGGGACCTCTGCCTCCTCATGGCCTCTGCAGGCATCACCATGCTCTCTGCACCATAATGTCTGATATCTGCTCACAGGTGTACACACAAGGGGCATGCGTGAGCACCGCCATGGAGGCGTGTAGGTGTGCATGGGCATATGAGTGCACTTGGACATATCTGGGGTTGTGTGTGCCCGGGTGTGTGCACATGGATATGAGGTGTCTGTATAGAGGCATGAGGAAGGTGCAGGTGTGCATCAAAGCATATGTTCTCACCAAAAAAAAAAAAAGGTAAATATGTGAAATGAAGGATGTGTTAATTAACTCAATAGGGGGAATTCTTTCACAAGGTGTATGTACATCAGTTCATCACCTTGCACATTAAATATCTGACAGTTTTGTCACTGATACCTCAGTAAAGCTGATAAAAACATAACGGGAAGATGCAGGTGGGGTACTCTTGACTGTGTGAGAGGTGACGCTCTCGCCCCAGGACCTCTGGCCTCTGCACGGCTACCAGCCGTGTTCAGTAAGTTGGCCGGTGGGTCTGGAATCACAGGCTTGGGCAAGTTGCCCAAAGGAAGACACCGCATCCCAGGTTCATTTACTATCCCGGCATTGTAAGCCTCACCCCTCTCCACCCTCTCTCGGCGCCTACCTTCCGCTTTGCAGGTGTTGTGCGTCTTCATGAAGTTGCGCGCACAGCTGCATAGGTGGCCGCCCTTGGTGTTGTTGCAGAGCTGCGAGCAGGTGCCGAAGCGCAGGCACTCGTTGATGTCTGGGGGTAGGTAACACGTCAGGGTCAGGGAGAGTCTCGTAGCGGGGGGCTTCTGCCCGCCTCTTGGACTCCCCCTTCCTACCCTGGCATCCGGGTTGCCCTGGCACCGTGTGGAAGCCAGTGCGGCAGGCACAGTAGGCGGCTTTCTCAGTGCGCACGCAGCGGGCCTCATCTCCGCAGATGCTGGCGTTGGTGGCGCAGCTGGTCAGCTTGGGGTCTGCGGAGACAGTGAGTCTAGGCCTGGGCTTAGGCTCTCCGTGCCCCCGGCCCCCGCCCATGCCGGCACGTGGGTCTCACCCTCACCCATGCTGCAGTCCTCCTCGTCAGAGCCGTCTCCGCAGTCATCGAACATTTGCAGCGCAGGGAGGAAGAGAGGCAGCGCTGGTTCCTGCACAGAAACTCCTTCTTGTCCTTGCAGTGGGAGGTCTGGGCTGTGGGCGGCTCTGGAGGAGGGCAGGGCTTCAGGTCCTGGTATTTACCACCCTGCCCCCTCTTCCCACAGGAATCCCCCGGCTCAGTCACAGGTAGAGGGGCCCCAAGCCTGGCTCTCAAGCCTCAGGGGAAGTTGGTTAAACTGTTCAGATTCGCAGTCTCCGCTTCAATGCCTTCCCCAGGGGTTTCTCTCCTGCCAAGACAGGGCCCCAGGCTCCCGGAAGTGGACCCTCCCCTTTCCCTGAATCCACCAGACACAGCTCTCACTTGGGCCACCCCCACCGCTTGTGCAGCATCCCCACTCCAGGTGACCCCCAGAACCCGCCTCACTGGCCCCCTGCTCACCACAGTCCTCCTCATCTGTCCCATCCCCGCAATTGTCCGTGCCGTCGCACTGGCGCCCGATCCATAGGCAGACGCGGTCGTTCTTGCAACGGAAGGGCCGGTTTGGAGGACACACGAATCTGGCTGCAGTGGCGAGAGGACAGAGTCAGAATCAGCCTTGGAGGTTCCCCCACCCCGCTGAGGGCCTCCAGGGAGCGGGAGAGCCCCGCCCCACCCCACCCCCTTCGTAGCCGGG
>SJXQ01009036.1:157846-201121 GCA_006408695.1 Aepyceros melampus
AATGCCCTCCACGCGGCCAATGCCGTTGGTCACCACGTCCTCGCGCCACGTCTGGTCCCGCTTAGCCCGGCTGATGGTGCTCAGGCCCATGTCCACCCAGTAAATGGTGTCATTCTCTGGAGGTAGAGGAGCCAACAGGGGATGCTCACCGAGGCAGGGGACAAGGCGGAGAGGTCATCACAAGGGGGTGACTGAGAGCTGGGGAGACCAGTCGCTTGGGACGGTATAGCAGGGCAGGGCAGCTGTGGGCAGGCAACCTCTCCCTGGACCCCCAGAACACTTCACCACGAAGGAAACGCCATGTCCCGGCCCCTCCTGCCACCATGGCTCACCAGCATGGAAGTCAATGCCGACAGCCAGCGAGGTCCCCGACACTGGGACCAGGGCATCTGACTTGTCGTTGGGATCCAGCGGGATTCCCCGGATCCCCTCATGTACAGAGTACAGGAGAAAGGAGCCCACACCTGAAACACAAGGACACTGGGTATGAGCCTGGCTGACACCCCTTAAGCTTGGCTCTGTCACCCACAAACCCTTTTGATACCTCCTCCCACCCATCACACCTCCCCTCTCACCACACACCCTAGCTTGGGGCCTGGGTGGGGACGGGTGCAGTCAAGTCACCTGGCCAGCTCCAGGGAACCACCTGTGAGACCCTTAGTGCCCACTAGAGGGCAGCAGAGACCAGGCTTTCCCTTCACACAACCAGTTCTGCCTCACTCCGGGTCACACAACCCTTCAACAACCCTAAAGGTGTTAGGGAGCATCTGGAGAGGTTTAGATGAGTCAGTAGGACTGAGTGACTCCCAAATCTAGATTTCCACCCTAGTTTCCTCTTTGTCCTTGTCCGTCTGGTCTGTGTCACATCCTTGGGTCTCTGGCACCCGGCTCCTGAGCCAGCCTCTTTCCCGGTTCCCCATTTCTTACAAGGTGCCACTATCCATGCACCCTAGAATTTCCCCCTGCCTTTATCCCCTTGTAAAGCACATCCTCAACTGAATCCCCCTAATGGGCCCTGGTTGTCAGGATCCTTGAAAAAAGGGACTCATGGTCGAGTGTGGGGAGACTCCAAACACTTAAGAGTCTCCCCACAGAAAATTCCCAGAGCAGACGAGCATATGCAAGGCTCTGAGCAGCTCTGCAGCAAAAAAAAAAAAATCCACTTAAACTTAGTTCAACCCAGTGTTTCTTTCTGTAACATCGACCACATCAAAGAGGGAGGTTCCTAGGAGTGCACTTTGGGAAATGCTGTCCTGGGGCGGGCTTGTAAATCAGTCAGCAAGTTCTTGTGAAACAGCTCCGAGTTTCATCCCTTCTCTGCAACCCCGCTGCTGAGCCCCAGCCCAGGCTAACAGCCTCCTGACTGGTCTAACTGCCTTGGTCTCTCCCTCCCCTACTCAGCCGGCTCTCTGCCGCCAGGTTAATCTGCCCCAAACACCACTTTCCAGGTGCTCCTGGCTGAGAACCTGCAGAACCTCGCCTGCCCCACAGCCTCACCCATGAACCCCACATCCTGCCCGCCACTCAGGCAGGCACCTCAGGGCCTTGCACCTACCCTCCTACTGCTCTGGACCCCTCGCCTGGCATGTTGTCCCTTCTCCTTCAAACCACACACTTAAATCCTTTGTGCCTAGCCTACTTCTTGAATGAAGTGACCCTGGCGTCCCCTGTGATGTCTATTTCTCCAGAGTCCTACTGAAGTCAGAGCCACTTCATGTCTCCCCTCCCCCACCTTTGGTTAAGCCTGCTGAGCACAGGGACAGGGACTTCTGTCCCCCGCTTCCCCCATAGCAACCAGCACAGTGGACGCTGACTAAGCATCTAACCCAGAAGGCACTTAATACACAATGGACTCGTCCTGTGCCCAAGCTGAGAAGAGGAAGGTGGGCTGTAGAGGAAGACGAGTCATGTTGGGGACCAAGGTTGAGGGGACGGGAGCAGAGGCAGGGGCACTGACCCTCGCAGGCCTGCTGGCCGCTCCGGAGGCTGTAGCCGGCCGTGCACATGCAGGAGCGGGTCGTCTCGGACGTGGGCAGGCAGAGCTTGAGCAGTCGCCGTTGTTGACGCTGCAGGGATTGGTGCCCTCGTGGTCTGGGGGCGAGTGGGAGGCACAGAGAAAGGGTTACTGGCTCTCCTCAGGACCTTGGCATCAGGCCTGAGCATGCCTTGGGACAAGATGGTCACCCCTTGACCCCAGACCTTGTGGGGGTCACCACCCCTACCCAGAGGGTCTCCAGTCCCGCAGGGCCCCTGTCCCTTGTGCAAGAGGGGCCCCATGGGTGATGAGCAGAGCCTAACCCGTTTTCATTCCCCTCGCCTGCTCAGGGCTCCTCCTGGTGCAGCCCTGGCCCCTGACCCCAGCCCACCGGCCCTGCCCTCGCCCTGCCTCACCCAGCTGGATGCTCTCATCATAGACCTTCATGTGCATCACCAGGGTGGTGCTGTTCCGCAAGACCACGGACCCCGAGCCGTCAGCCTTGTTGCACGTGCCCATCTTCTCCGACACCTGATCTGCCCACCACAGCTTGTCCCCTGGGGAGGCAGGAAGGGATGAGACCCCCAGGGAAGGCCCCACCCCAGGCCAGCCCTGTCTCCCTGGCCCTGCCTGCTCTGCTCCAGCCCCTGGCTCCCAGGCCAGTGGCCCTCACCCATGATGGCCAGGGCGGTGGCCTTGCCCAGCTGGTTCCGCATGGTGTCGATGACCTCTAGCTCACTCCCATCCAGGTTGCAGCGGTTGATGGTGTGGTTCTTGGAGCTGATCCAGTAGAGTTTGCTCTCAGGGAAGTCAATTGCCAGGCCTGGAAGAAGAGGGATGTCACGGCCAGAGAGCCCAGCACCCACCAGGGCTGGGGGCCAGGAGCCTGAGTGAGTGGCTGGGGTCCTTCTCACCTCTGGCGATGGGCAGAGCATGTGTGTGGTTTAGGAGGAGGGTGCTGAGAATAAGCACTAAGCTGGGAGCTCAGGGAGATGGAGGAGTGATAGGGAGGAATCCCTGAGAGCAGAGTGGCGGTGGGTTGGACCCTGAGAGCATCTCCGGCTGGAGGAATCAGGGGAGGAAGGGCTGCAAGCAGCAGGACGGGCCCGTACCCACAGGGCCCCTCTGGCCACTGAAGAGCAGGGTGCGGTTGCTGCCATCCATGTTGGCCATGCTGATGTTGTCACCGTCTGTCCAGTAGAGCTTCCTAGGGGCGCCAGGAACGGGGGACAGTCAGAGCCTCTTCTTCCCCCGCGCCACACCCCGTGGCCCTCAGCCTGGGGCCCCGCAGGACATACCCACGCAGAGGGTGGACGACCAGCCCGTGGGGCTGCTCCAGGCCCTGCACTACCGCATTCTTGAAGGAGCCGTCCAGCCGGGCCACGTTGATCTGCTTCTTGTTGGTGTCATAGCTCGTCCAGAACAGGTTTCGGGACACCCAGTCGACAGCCAGCCCGTGGGCGTTTGGCAAGTCTGGGGACACAGTGGGGAGCTGTGGTTGGGTGTTTGTGGGACACAGGTCAGGGGGCTCGAGGGGAGGGCGCCGACTGGTTTCTAGGGGAACAGGGATCACGACCCAGGGATGGAAACACTCCAGGGGAAAGGATTTGGAGAAGGGACAGCAGGACCCAGGGAGCCAGAGGGTGGGGGCCGGACAGAACCTGCAGAGACGACTGTCTCCACGCCGGTGCCGTTGATGAAGGCCCGCTTGATGGCCTGGGTCCGCACATCGGACCAGTAAACGCGCTGCTCGCGGGCGTCGTAGTCCAGCACCGTGACGTTGTCGATGTCGGGCACCGTGAAGGAGATGATGTAGTTGTAGTAGGGGGCATCCAGGTCCACACCCCGGATCTCCATCTGACGCGCATACAGCAGGAACTTCTTAAACTCTGCAGGCACAGGGCAGGTCACTGAGGGCAGCCCCCTGCCTCCACGCCTTCCACCCACCCAGACTATCGCGGTTCCTTCTATCTGCTGCTGGCCCTTGGTGATCAGAGAGACCCCACTGGGCACAACCTTCCGGTCGGGGCGCCAGTCTTTTCTGACAGCGGCTGTCTCCGGAGCCTCTCCCGTCAGGCCCCTCCCAGCTGGGATCGCCTACCTTTGCTCAGAACCGCAGGTGGGGTAGCCCGACCCTCCCCCGTCAGCCTCGATGTCCCCCTGGCTGGGGGCCCTACCGTAGCAGGTGGTGTTGTCCTTGTGGAGCTTCATGAGGTGCGGGCAGGCACAGGAAACAGTCCGGTTGTAATCGATGAGACACAGGTGGGAGCAGGGGCCCCGGCCCCCGTTGGCCTCACAGGGGTTGGGAGCTGGCGGGGAGGGGAAATCAAGACCATCCAGTGACCCTGCCGGCCTTGCTCCCCTGGCCCACACCCGCTTCCTATCCCCATGTTGCTGCCACCGCTCCAGCACAGCCCCCTCCTGTCTGCGAGGCTTCTGCGGAGGTTGCTGTCCTGTCCGGCCCCTTACCCATGGGCTGCCGGGAGGGGTGGTACACCTGCAGGTCAAAGGGCTGCGTGTTGGTCCTCTGGACCACGGTGACATTGTGGCCCGTCCACTTGTTGGCCTTGGCCAGTGTGTTTGTCCGCCAGTCCGTCCAGTACACCTCGCCTCCGTACAGCGTCACTGCAAACGGGTGCGACAGGAACTCGTGTCCCCGAAGCACCTCCATGTGACCGGAGCCGTCGTAACGGGCAGAGTAAATGGCGTCTGACCTGAGAGCGTGGTTCGGGGCAGAGTGAGGAGCCAGTGGGAACCTGAGACCTTGGGGTACGCGGCCCGGAGTTCCCACCTTCCCAGCCCTGGCCCTCAGCATCGTGTGGAGCAAGAAACACATGGCTCAAGGGCTGGGACCCCAGCTCTGACCCCAGTTCCCCTGCCCCTTCACTCTCCCCAGCACACAGGGCTGGGTGACGTTTAGAAAAAGATGCCCCCTTCAGGGATATCAACTAAAAAAGTCCCGCCCCCTCAAGCAGAGCTTACAGATGTATGAGCAAGCATGGTGGTGTGCCCAGCCCTGTGCAGGGCCAGCCCTGCCTCTGCCCCCTCCATCTGCACCTCTTTCCCAGCCCAGCCTCTCCCCCTGCTCAGTGCTCTTCCTGGGCCCTTGTCCGGCTCCAGCTCCACTTCCGTCCCGCCCTCTCACCATGCTCGAGGCTACTGGGCCCTGGGGCCCTCGGCCCCGCCCTGTCCCCAGGGGGCGGGGAGGACGGGGCTCCCAGGAGGTGCAGGTGCTGACCTGGCGTCGATCCACAGGATTCGCTTCTCCAGGTAGTCCACGGTAAGCCCGTTAGGCCAGCCCCCGGAGCCTGTCTCCCGGTGGATGGTGCGGCGCCCGGCCCCACTCATGGAGGCTGCCTCGATGCGGGGCAGGCTGGCATCCCAGTCCGTCCAAAACAAGATCCTGGGGGAGTGGGGAGGGGATCAGGAGGGCCAAGGTCGAGGCCTGGGGGAGGGGTTGCAGGAGGATCCTTGGTGAAGGGCGGAGGAAGCAAGGAGCACTGGGGAGATGGGTGTGCCTGGCCCCTTCAAGGGAATCATGGGGCCAGAACACGTCTGGGCAGGGCCCTTACCCATCCCGGGGATCCAGTGCAATCGCCCTGGGGTGCTCGATGTCGCCGGCCAGCAATGTGGTTCGGAGGGTCCCATCTAGCTTGGCCACCTCAATCTGGTCCAGGTTACTCTCCACCCAGTAGATGTTGCCCGCAATCCAGTCTACAGCCAGGCCCTCGGGTGTGGCCAGGCCGTACTGAATCACCACCTCGAAACTGGTCAGGGCTGAAGAAGAGAGGTCGCAGGAGGTTAGACTCACCTGGGGTTGGGAGGTGAGCTCATGATACATGCTAGGAATCCTGGATAGCCCACCCCAACCTTGACACCTCTGTGAACACCTCTGGTGTGCCCTGAACTCAACAGAGCTTCTCAGAACCCCCACTCTCCTCACCCAGGCCCCCTGCCCCAGGAGGTCAAGCAGAAGCCTGGCTTCTAGAACCCCGGAGAAGGGGAAGTGGCAACTATCTTCTGCCTGTGACTCTCTGAAGGGCCAACTCCTAGGAGAAGGTCAGAGCAGAGGGTGGGGGCTTTGGGGAACAGACCTAGACTCAATATGAAGCAGACAGAATTTTCTAGAAGTCACTCCACAGATGGTCCTGGAGGTCTTCTATGGTTTTACACACACACACACACACAAACACACACACTGTGCTGAATGCTAACTCTTTTCGACCCTATGGACTGTAACCCACCAGGATCCTCTGTCCATGGGATTCTCCAGGCAAGAATACTGGAGTGGGTTTCCATGCCCTCTTCCAGGGATCTTCCCAACCCAGGGATTGAACCTGGGTCTCCTGCACTGCAGCCAGAATCTTTACTGTCTGAGCCACCAGGGAAGCCCTATATACATATATAATAACTTAGAAACTGTTACATAATGTGAACATTCTCACAGCCTACTTAACCATCTCCTAGTTGATGGACATTTGAGATGGTTCCAGGTTTTCTCTATGGGCTTCTCTGGTGGCTCAGATGGTAAAGAATTTGCCTGCAATGCAAGAGATCTGGGTTCAGTCCCCAGGCTGGGAAGATCCCCTGGAGAAGGGCATGGAAACCTACTCCAGTATTCTTGCCTGGAGAATTCCATGGAGAGAAGAGCCTGGCGGGCTAGGCTATAGGGTCACACAGAGTCGGACACAACTGAGCAACTAACACTTCATATTTTTCTCTAGAACAATACCAACTCCTCTAGTAAAATGCACTTCTTTCAAGTGTCTGCTCAGATGTCAGCTTCTCAGGGGGCTTTCCATGACCATCCAGTTTAAATGCCACCCCGGTTCTCCCGCCCCACCCTGCCCCCTTTCTGCTTATCCACAGCACTACACCCTTGCCAGTCTGTGCTGCGCTCATTCCCTGTGTTTCTCTCTGATGTTCCCACTGGTGTGTAGGCTCCATGAGGGCAGACAATCTGTCTGGTTTGGCTCCCTGCTGTTTCCCCTGGGCCTGGAGTTCGTGGCAGGGGCTCAGGAATGAGCGTTATTAAAGAAGCAAGTTTGTGATGGGTCAGGCCGCTTCAGGACAGAAGGCAGGGTTCAGGTACCCCACCCCTAAATGGCTTTTTTCTTGCAAGCCTGCAATTCTGGCCATTCCAAAGAAAGGCTGATCATTTTGTTAATTATCAGGCTGGAGCTCTGCTGACGATAATTACCGGGCGTCAGGCACTGAGACCCACAGCAAAATCTAACCCAATTAACAAGAGTGTGGGGGATAGGGGAACTCAGGGCCTCTGCTCCAGGCAGCCTGCATCTGGTCCCGTGGATCTAAGAGCCCAAGGGCCGGGTCTGGGGTGCCCTGGGGCCCCACGTCGGCGTCGGTCTAGGGGCAGGCGGGGGTCACCTCCGTTGTCCAGCAGCTTCCCGCGGTAGATCTTGTCCTCCACCACGTCGGTCCAGTAGAGGGCGCTCTGGCTGAGGTGGAAGTCCAGGGCGATGGTGTTGCGCAGGCCGGGCACCAGCACGCTGTAGTCCCCTTTGTGGAGGTCGATGCGCCGGATCTCGTGGCGGTTGGAGAAGATGATGAACGGCTTGAAGGGGTCTAGGGAGGGGTGAGATGGGGTCAGTTCTTGCCCCCGAGCCACCGTGTCCAGGCGCAGACAGGGTCTCTGTGGGCCCTGGCGCTGGGCCCAGATGGAAGCCTCAGCCTCCCCCTGTAGTGTAGGCGCCGCCCCCGCCCCCGAGCCCGGGTCCCGCTCCTCAGTCTGGACCGCCTCTCACCCAGGCTGCGGCAGCTCTCGCCATCCGGCTCCAGCACCCAGCCCTCGTAGCAGGAGCACTTCACGCTGAACTTGTTCTGGTCGCATTTCTGGCTGCACTTGAGATGCTTGGCGCAGTAGCTCTGGATCTGGCAGGTGTGGTTGTCAGGCCCCAGCTCCATGCCCAGAGGGCATGAGCACACGATGCCTTCACCAGGTGCCACGGAGCAGTTGTGGCTGCAGCCACCGTTGTTCAGAGAGCACTGGTCTGGGGTGGGGGGCGGGGAGCAGGGGACAGGGTCAGGGTCAGGATCCAGAAGGAGGCAGGTCCTTTCCGTTCCTGTCTCCTTGCTTCCCAGGCACCCTTGGGACCAGGGTTTGGATCCCTGCACCCAGTGCCTGGGTGGCCATCTCCTGTCTCCAGGAGCACCCCTCCATCATGGTCGTGTCTTCCTCTCGATCTCTATTTCCCAGCCTCTTCTTGAGCCAAGGTGGGGGCCCCAGCCTTTTGCCTCTCTCTGGGGCATTCCTCCGTCTCTCCTGATGCGGGTGTGATTTGGGGGTGGGGTGCGGTAGGGAATATCCTGCTCCGGGTCCTCGGACACACCCCAGGACCTGTCTGCCCTGACTGATGACTCGTCAGTATTTCTCAGGGCTGGACCTTATCTCCCGCTCTCCTCCTCCTTCTCAGAGGAGATAAGGGGCTCTGCGCCTCATCCCAGAGTCACATCAGGTGGCCCTCCCTGACCCTCGTCCTTTTGATCTTGAATGCACAGCCTCCTCCCCCAACCTTCTCACTCACTCAGCAGGACGGGTTGCCTGCTCTCCTGACCACATCAAGTCTCAACCCTGGTGCCTTCATCCTGAAAGCTGGCTGAGGGAGGGGGCTGGGCCTGCAGGGAGGGGCTGCAAAGCAGTGTCTCCCCTGCACTTCATGGGCTGTGTGACTTTGCACCAGTTCTTCAACCTCTCTGAGCTTCAGTTTTCTCCTGGGTAAGATGGAGGTGAGAATTGTATGTGTCTCACAGGGCTGCTTTATGGATTAAATGCTGTAACAGTGGTAACACTGAGCACAGCCTCTTGGAAGTGGGTTTTTTAGTAATAGCTCTGAGGACTGCTCACCCAGCAGCCAGATCTGCCCTTTCTAGCCTGAGACCCCCTCCCCACAGAGCTTGTCCTGTTGCACGGCCCCGGCCTGGCCCAGCCGCCTTATCTAGCTCCCTTGCCCATTTGTCTTTCCTGGGCCCAGGACTCACCACAGAGCTCTCCCTCATCCGAGCCATCTCCACAGTCGTCGTTGCCATCACACAGCTTGTCGGGCGGCAGGCAGACCGAGGTGTTATTGGCACAGGGGTGCGAGGGCGGCCTGCAGGCCAGGGACTCACAGTTCTCCTCATCCGAGTTATCCTCACAGTCGCTGTCGCCATCACACACCCATGCTTTGCTGATGCACCGAGCTGGGGAAGGGGAACAGCGTCAGGGTCAGGCCTGGCCAGCAGGGCTCTCTGCACCCTCTTCCCCGACCGGGTGGGCTTCTCTAATCAGGCTGTAACTATAATGCCTCGGGGTCTACTAGGAACCTTGAGGCTTTTTCTATCAAATTCACATGGGCAACAAAGAGGGCAGGAACCTGCAGGAGGTGCTGACATGCAACAGTGGAGAGGGTTTTGGTCCCCAGGGCCCTTATTGCAGGCTCTGGTCCCTTCATACCTCCCCCATGTATCTGGCACAAGCTTTTTTCTGTACAGCCTTTTGCCTCATGGTATCCCCCTTGCCCTTGACCTGCTCTCAGTATCGTCTCCTGTCTGTGCAGTTTCTCTTCAGTCCTTCTTTTTACCAGAGTCTTTGCAGCCAAACTTGACATTGGGATCACAGACGTGGGTCACTCCCTCACAGCTCTTCTCGTCACTGGAGTCCATGCAGTCAGTGTCCCCGTCACAGCGCCACCGCAGGGGGATGCACAGACCATCCAGCCGGCACTGGAACTCATCGTTGTGGCAGCCACCAGGAGGCCTTGTGGCTGTAGGGGGACAGGTGGCGGGCTCCGGATCAGCCATTCCCATCTCTACCTTTCCATACCCCTCCTGCCATACCTGGCCCGGGGCTATGAGCTGAGGCAGGCTGGAGAGATCTCTGAGACCCACTGACTTTCCCTGCAAGTGCTAATTCCAAGGTGTCAGGGCCGTGACACCTTCCAGGGCTTAGAAATCCTCTTGTTTCACCTCCCTATTTCACACATGTGAGCTCGGCTGGATAAGCAATTTGCTAGGTCAAAGCTCAAATGACTCCCACCTTAGCCTAGCCTCTGCTGCACTCGTTCGCTTCACAAACACTTACTGAGCACCTACTGTGTGCCAGCCACTGTCCCAGGAGCCAGCATGAATAAGACAGCATCCTCACCCCTGTGGAGCTGAAGTTCTAGCAGGAAAGAGAAACAGTGAAGATGCAACATGGAAATCCAGAATGGAACTACAGGTAGTGATCAAGGAAGGCTATGCAGACAAGCCAGGTCAAAGCTAGGGAGCATGGGATGCTACTTGAGATAGAGTCAGGAAGGGCCCCTATGCAGGAGATGTTTGAGCAGAGACCTGAATGACGGGAGCCGTGAGATTAACCATGCATCCCGGGAAGGGGAACAGCTAGCACAAGCCTCTGGAAACAGGACCACGCGGGGCATACTCGGAAAACTCCCAGGGTGTATTTAAAGCTGCGCAGCTGGAGCAGGTGATGGAGGAGATGAGTGGCAGGAATGCAGGTCAGAGAGGTTGGGGGAACCCTGCCGGCCATGAAGCAGGGCTCAGTACAGATTCGAAGCGTACAGGGAGCCAGGGCAGGCTCGAGGGCAGGGCTGGGGAGTGATCTGATGCTTAGGATGTGATCTGGCGGCTGTGCTGTGACTCAGGAGGCCGAGGAAGGAGCGGAAGCAGTAATGGGAGGCACAGGTGACTGTGCACAGCCTCGCCTCGCACTCACACTCTGCTGTGAACACGGTCCACGTGCTCATCTCATCCCTGGACTTTAGCACCAGCCTCCCAGCTGATCTTCCTCCCTCAGGGTCTCTCCCCCTAAGCATCTTCGCAACCTAACATCCTTCCAAGATTGTCCTCTGAAAGCATTTCCTACATCTCAACATCTTCCAGCTCTGAGACCCTTCGCAGGTCCCCAGTGCCTGACCTGTGGCTGTACTCTGAGCCCTCTGGATGCTGCCTCGATGCCTGCTGTCCCCTCCAGTCTGAGGCCCCCGCCCCACAGCCCAGTGGCCCCTATAGGAGTGCTCAGTTTCACCTTCTAAGTTGTACTGCTGGCTTCTCCAGGCTGTTCCCACCACCCTCGTCTGAAGACTCTCCCTCTTGGCCATAGCCTAAGCCCTCACTGGGGCCCAGTTCAAACCCCACCTCCTCTGAAACGGTCCCCGACATTCCAGCTCACAGCCACAGTTAATAATTGTGACATGACACCCCCGCTCCCATGGGCCAGGCCCCCACATATCTCGTCTCACTGCACTGACGAGGACACAAAGGAAGCGCCAAGTCTCAGGGGAAGCAACCCATCCAAGTCTGCCCAGCTGGTGAGGGGCAAAGAGCTTCCCCACCTTGCCACACTTCAGGCTTCCAGGGGTCCTCAGAGTCCCCAAGGCACCATGACCCGTCCCACTCACTGGCCCTTCCCAGACACCCCTTGAGACAGTCACTGTTTCCGGGCCTCGGGGGACCCTCCCCATCCTCCCTCCCAGAGTGCACACTCGGTGCTCAGTGCTGGATCCACTGTATGTACCTTAACTCTACCAGGCGAGGCTGCAGGGTGCTAGTGCAGGGGCCAGATGAAGCCTCGAGAGAGACTTTGGTCTGCCATATTTTTAAAACTTTTCAAACAAATTGCCAGTTGTTATGGCTTGACTTGTGTTCCCTAAAGATACTGAAATCTTAACTCATAGCACCTGTGAATAGGACCTTATTTGGAAATAGGTCTTTCTTTGCAGATGATCAACTTAAGATGAGGCCATTAGGACAGGCCCTGATCCACTGTGACTGCCTACTTATATAATGAGGAAATCTGACACAGAGACCAACACGCACTCATTGGGTTTGCCATGTCAAGATGAAGGCAGGGACTCGGGTGAAGCTTGTACGAGCCAAGGAACACCAAAGATTGCCAGCAAACAGCAGAAGCTAGGAGAGAGGCCTGGAATAGATTCTCTTTCCTGACCCTCGGAAGGAACCAACTCTGCTGACATTTTGGTCTTGGACTTCCAGCCTCCAGACTGTCAGACATTCAATTTCTGCTGTTTAAGTCACTTAGTTTGTGGTGCTTGGTTATAGCAGCCTTAGGAAACTAATATACACCAGTGTGTTAAAATGGGTACTTTCAGGTTTCCCTGGTGGCACAGTGGATAAGAATCCGCCTGCCAATTCAGAGGATATCAGTTTGAACCCTGGTCTAGGAAGATCTCACAGGTCGCGGGGCAACTAAACCTGTGGGCCACAACTCCTGAGCCTGCGCTCCACAAGAGAAGCCACTGCAATGAGGAGCCTGTGCACCACAGCTGAGAGTAGCCCCCGCTCTCTGTAACTAGAGAAAGTCTGAGCATAGCAACAAAGACCCAGTGCAGCCATAAATATATATATGTATTTTTAAATGGGTAGATTTCACGCAAAATCTGCCCTCTTGAAGCCAGGGCAATCTGGGGGCTGCATTATTCCATGGCAACAATGGACCAGGGCTGAAAAACCAACATCCCTTGAGAAGGTCTGTGCCTTTCATTAACCCCATGGGTCCCTGGTCCTTCCATTAATCCCGGACTCCATAGGTCCTGGAGGCCTGGGCACTGGGGACCCCACAGAGCTGACTCCTCTCTCCTTTGGTGCCCACTGTGCTCATCCTCCCCTAGCCCTGTGGGCATCCCTTTCTCACGCTGCCAGTGACCGAACACAGGCTGTGTGCTTTCTGTGCATGATCTCACGGAACCCCCACGTCAACGCGATAATGCCCTGTGCTATTATTATCCCCACTTTGCAGATGAAACTCACAGGGGCCCACAGAGATTAAGTAACTTGCTCAAGGCCACCCAGATAGTAAGTTGCAGAGCTGGAGCTCAAACCCAAGGCCACCTGACTGCAAAGCCTGAGATCTTAACAGTGTGTGACATTGATTTGTCCACAGCTTTCCTCTCCCACACTACTGGAAACTCCTGAAGGATAAGAGCTGCTTCAGGGTTATCTCTGGTTCCCAGATGGCGGTGGCACGCGGTGGGGAGGATGGATGGAGGGTGGACGGTCTGGCCCCCACCCCGCTGGTGCCCAGGCGCCCACCCTGGTTGGTGCAGTTGGCGTGGGTCTCGTCGCTGTAGTCCCCGCAGTCGTTGTCCCCGTCACAGGTCCAGTGCTCAGGGATGCAACGCCCGCTGTTGCACTTGAACTGGGTGCTAGAGCAGGAGTGGCTGCAGCCCGCCTCATCACTGTTGTCCCCACAGTCATTGTCTGGGGGGGGGGGGGCAAGAAGGGAAGAGGCGAGCAGGGGGTCAGCACTTGACTTTCTCTGTGACCCCAGCGTGGGGTCCCCGCTCCCTCCCCCCATTCCCAACCTCGACCCACCCAAACCTCCCCACCAAGAAAATAAAAAACAGAAAAGACACAGAAACTGCATAGACTGCAGCATGCACCATGGCCCACGCGATGGGGGGCAGGGAGAGGTGGGGTGAGCTCCCGGAGGGCCCTTCCCTCAGTCTGCAAGACTGGGGGTGGGGACAGGACGCGTTCCTTTCCCCTTTTGGCAGTGGGTGGGAACAGGGGTCTGCTTGCCTGGGGGAAAGGAGAGGGATTTCTCTGGTTAGGGAGGGACAGAGGTGGGCGGAACATAGGTGAAGGCTCTGCTGGGGGGATAGGGTTAGCGAGGACTGCCCTGAGCCCGAGTGTGGGCATCACCGGCCGGAAGTCTGGGTGAGGGGCACTGCCTGCAGCTGGGAAGGCCAGGGGCCACCCCCTGAAGGCATGTGGGGTGACTGAACCAGTGTCCTGCCGTCTAGGCCTGGTGGGCAGGGCCACCAGACTTCTCTCCACATTTTCAGGACGCTGGAGAAGGTGGGCTTGGCTGTCCCCCTGGGCTGTGCTCCTGCCTCTTTCCCAGCTGCCTTTGCATCTCAGACGCTCTCCTCCCGCCGTGTCTTGGTCTTCCTGTCCCCACCTCTCTCTCTGTCATCTCCTCTCCTGGGAGAGCTCCTTCTGTCCTCTCTGCTTCCCCCTCCACTGTTTCCTTTCTCCCTATGTGGCCTCCTCTCGCACTTCTCTCTTTGCTTTCCCTCCACATCCTAGGAGCTCTGGGGAAGGGAGCTGCACGGGGGTCCTGGGGGGCGGCCCAAGACCAGCTGGGACTCTAGGGTGATGGTGCATGTGCGTCTATGCACTGACCGGCAGGCTCAGGACAGGTCTTTTCATCAGAGCCGTCCCCACAATCCTTCTCTGAAACACAGAAACCGCCAGGGCAGCCATTGGCACACGAGACACGGCGAAGACGAGGGGCAACGTGGCGCTGACCCAGTACATCCTCACACACGTCAGCTAGGGCTCGAGCCCCCGCTGCGACACATCACGACACACACGAGACAGGACCAGATCCCGGAGACAGCACACACACAACAGTCCACCGGCCCCAGTGGCTGACATCACCTGGTCCAGGGCTGACCGCCAGGTGGGCTCCTGAGTCTGGAGCCGGAGCCTGGAGGGGGCACCGAGGACCCCAGAAGATGGGGTTTGTAGGGAGAAGGGAGCTGGGCATGGGCCCTCCTTGCTCTGCCTCTCTGGCCCTTCCTGCTCATCTCTCCCTGGCCCCTGAGCCTCTGCCAGGGGATGGGCAGCTCTGCCCAGAGAGGAAGAGCACTGACAGGCAGTGGGCGGGGTCTCCCCTTGGTCATCTTGGCTCCCCTACAATGTTTCTGGCTCATCCTTATTTCTTCCAGACAACCCGGTGGGGCATCAGTGACTTGGACAGAGGCCCTGGCTTGATTCTAAAACCCCTCACCTCCCACCCAGGACCTGGCTACGGGTTCTAGCTTTCCCAGGAATCAGGGCAGGTGAAGGGAAACAAGCTCTTACCATTGTCACATCTCCAGTTGATGTTGATGCATCTGCCATTGTTGCAGGTAAACTGAGTCAGGGGGAAGCAGGTGGGATAGGCTGTCAGAGAGAAAGACTAGCTGAGTAGGGTTCTTAAGATTATACAGCATCACAGCATGAGCAGGTGGGTGCAGGGTCCCCACCATAACCCACAGTTCCCTGCTCAGCTAGGTGGGGGAGGGAAGGCTAAGTAGAGGGGCCTCGGCCTGAAACTGCCCATTCACGCCTACCCCCACTAAGCATCCTTTTTTTCTTTTTTTAACTTTTTATTTTATATTGGAATATAGCCAGTTAAAAATGTTGTGATAGTTTCAGGTGGACAGCAAAGGGACTCAGCCAGACATACACATGTATCCATTTCTAAGCATCCTTCTTTCAAGCAACTAATTTCCAAACACAAGCTGTGTGCTGAGTGCTTTCCATGCACGATCTCACTGATCCCCCACGTCAATGCTGGGATGCGAGTGCTGTTATTAACCCCATTTTGTAGAGGCCTCCCTAGTGCTCAGATGGTAAATAATCCACCTGCAATACAGGAGACCTGGGTTGGATCCCTGGGTCAGGAAGATTCCCTGGAGAAGGGAATGGCAACCCACTCCAGTATTCTTGCCTGGAAAATCTCATGGACAGAGGAGCCTGGTGGGTTACAGTCCATGTGGTCGCAAGAGTCAGACACGACTGAGTGACTCTCACTTGCAGATGAAATTCACAGGGGTCTATGGAGATTAAGTGACTTGCTCAACGCCACCCAGGTACTAAGCTGCGGGGTCTCTCCAGCACCCTCGCCCCAGCGCCCATTCTGGTGGACCCTCCCTCCCTGTGCCAGCCTGGCTGTCCTCTGTCTCACTCACCACATGAGGCTGACTCATCAGAGCGGTCCCCACAGTCATCATCCAGGTCGCATGTCCAGGAGATGGGGATGCAGCGGCCACTGGCACAGGAGAACTGGTTGGGTGGGCAGGTGCGAGCTGGGGACAGCCGTGGGTGTGAGTGCTCATAGTCCAGTCCTTGCTTTATATTTCACTTTCTTTCCTATTTTTCTCTGGCTCTCTGGAAGTCTTCCCAAGGATCTCAAAGCCATTTCTCTTAGAGACGTCATTCAAAATCACCCGTGTGATCTCACAGTGGACACTTGATCCCATCACTTGAGGGGTCGCTGGTGTCCTCCAGGAGAAGACCCACCCGCCTTGCTTGTCATCCCCAACCTGGAGCTGTGCTCTGTCTCCTTGCAAGTGGGGCCTCCCAGACAACCCTGTCCCCCTTCCCCTCTGCCCTGGGTGCCCCCTGCTCCTTTCTCTTCCTGAGGGCCCTCTGTCTCCCAAAGCCTGCCTCCCCGTCTGCCCTGCCCCGGTGACAGAGCAGGGCCACTGTGGTCTCCCCCCTCCCACACCTGAGCAAGTAGCATTGGATTCGTCTTCACTGTTCCCGCAGTCGTTGTCCCCGTCACAGAGCCAGCGGTTGGGGATGCAACGGTTGTTCTCACACTTGAACCGGTCCGAGGGGCAGGTGTGCTGATCTGGGGAGGAAGGGTCAGGGGTCAGCCAGAGGGAGGGCACTCAGCTCTCTAGCTGCAGCCTGAGGGTCACTGTCCCATTGCGCGGCAGGCACTCACGGCAGAGGGCGGGGGCCTCGTCACTGTTGTCCAGGCAGTCGTTGTCCCCGTCGCACTTCCAGCGCTCCTGGATGCAGCGGCTGTTGGAGCAGGCGAACTCGCCAGGCTGGCACTGGGGTGGGGGCACGTAGGATGGGTTCGCTGCAGGCACCACCGGATGTGAGGGGGAAAGTCAGACCCAGGTCATGGACAGGTGCTGAGCCCCTGTCCTCTGCTTGTTTCATGATTTTAAAATAATATACACAGTAATTTTTCCCAGGGCATAGTTTTCCATGAACATATATATGATCTGGATGGAAGCTTCAACTCTTTGTCAAGCCACAGGGTGATGCCTGCTCAGATGCTTCCACCTCTGTAATGTGGTCGAAGAATAAGGCAACTTCCAAGAGAATCTAGAACTCCCTTCTGATCCCAGCGAACAGACCACCTTTGCCCCTCCCTGCCATCTCCATGAACTTGGAAGTCATCTCAGGGACCCCCAGGCCCTGACCTGGTCCCTGGACCTTTTCCTTCAAAATTGTGTCAATTCTACAGGCACAGAACCCTGCCAGCTCCTGTCCCCAACACTCACACCGCCATCTGCCTTCAGTTGTCAGCAGTAAAGTCACTGTGTCCCGTTTGTGTTTTCACAGGGTGGGCTCTGGAAGCCCAGGAACGCCCATGGCAGTCCCTGGCTCTGGATCCCACAGCTCTGCTCACGCCTTTCTGACCTACCTCTTACCCTCTCTAATCCTGTGGGTTCCATGCACCACTGGGTCTGGAGGCTGCATGTGTCCCCCTTGTTCCTCACCTCTGCTTCCAGACCGTTCTCCCCCTCTCCTCTCTCAAAAATCAGTGTTGACTTTCATGTTATAAAACTATATAAGCTCCTACCACTACGGGCCCTAGCATTCTTAGAGTTTTTAGCTTCTGGTTCATAGTCACTGTCTCCATAGCACTCCCTTTAATTCTTGGTGATTTTAATGTCCATGTGGATACTCTTTCATTGCAGTGGCCTCTCAGCTCTGAAGCTCCTTTCCACCAATGCTCTTGCCCTGCACCTGGCCTCAGTCACTCACTCTTAGCTGTACACTATGGCCCACTGACCCATTTTCCTTTCTTAGGATTCTATCCTAAGGAAACTGTCCTGAATCTGGGAAGGCATGAAGGTCTAAGAAATAGCAGAGCTATAAGAAATAGAGCAGATGATTAATAACCAGACTCTGGGCCAGACTTCCTGGGTTCAAACAAACCCCTGCTCTCACTTTGGGCCTCAATTTCTCCATCTATAAATTGGGATAATAAAAATACCTTCCCGGGGCTTCCCTGGTGGTCCACTGGTTAAGAATCTGCCTTGCAACGCAGGGAATGCGGGTTCGATCCCTGGTCAGGGAATTAGGATTCCACGTGCCACTGAGTAACTAAGCCTGTGCACCTGAATCCCATAGCCACCACTAGAGAAAGCTCGAGTGCCACAACTGCTGAAGCCCACGTGCTCTGGAGTCCACTCACCGCCACTGCTGAGCCCTCGTGCCACTACTAGAGTCTGCACTGCAACAAAAAATCTCGCAAGACGCAACTAAAATTCCACGTCTGCGACTAAAACCCAACGCAGCCAAATAAAGAAACATTAAAAAAAAAAATCTTCTTTACAAGAATATTTTAAGGAGAAAGTCAGTTACTGCACGGGGAGTGCTTAGAACCATGCCTAGTACATAGTTTGTGTTCAGTAAATGGTGGCAGTGATTCTAACAAAAAACTGGAAGCAACCTAAACATCCAACAGTAGAGAAAGGGCTGAGTAAATTATGGGATGTGTACTAAATGAAACACATTTTGGCCACTGGAAATTCTGCTGATGTACTCATGACACCCTGTCAAGTGACAAGCTCAGGAAGCAACAGCAGGTGCAGAGCGGTTCCGTTTAAGTAAAGCAAATGCAGAGACATCCGGAGAGTGCTCTCTGGACGGTAACAGCGAAACTATGGGTGGTGGAATTTGGGGTGATTTGTACTTCTTTGTATTTTTCTATAGCGCTTGCTTGTTTTTACAATGAACATGACCCACTTTTATCTAAAAATGGGGCTATTTAAAACAATGCAATAATAACACAGAAAATTTGTGGCATATATGAGCCAAAAGGGGCAGAAAACATTTATATACACTACGATTTCCAGCTATGTAAAAACCCACCTAGGGGAAAAGGATGGTGTTCACTTACCACAATGCTAGCAGCACAGTGGTGGTTTGCTGGTGAGACTGGGCTTCCCCCCCCTCTAATTTCCAATATTTTGAACTATTATATTACTTGAATAATGGAAAAACACATGTAAAAGAAGTTAAGAATGCTTTTCCCTTTCCAGAGCTGTCCTGCACGCCACTCAAGTTTCCCTTAATCTTCATGCCCTCCCCAAACCCCCAGACCCTGGTTACCGTAAAACCCTCCAGCACCTGGAGCCTTCACTCAGTCCATCCTTCAACTTTCTTTTTGGCTGCACCACGCAGCGTATGGGCTCTTAGTTACCCAACCAGGGATGGAACCCAGGCCCCCTGTACTGGAATCACAGTCTTAACCACTGGACCGCCAACAAAGTCCATCCCTCAACTTCTATTGCATCCCTCAGGGCCCTCTTTGCCTCCTTCATCTCTGATCCCCATCTGGACACTGTGGCCTTCTGCTGGAGTCTGCTCCCCCACCTCCCACCCCAGCTGGGCCCCTCGTACCCAAACAAGTGACACCGTCTGCATCCAACACCTGGTCCTCAGCACAGGCACACTGACGGCTTCCAGGGGTGGCCAGGCATAGGCTGCTGCAGCCGCCGTTGTTCACCCGGCATTTGTTGGTGCCCACTGTGAAGGAGGGGCCACGGGTGCAAGGAGGAGGAGCAGGAGGACAGGAGATGGGTGGTGGCAGAGTCAGGAAAGGCCAGAGCAGGGGAGGCGGTGCATTAAAAGGAGAAGACAGAAAGCGAGAGTGTTGAGGGGTTGGAGATGAGGAGATGAGGCATGGGGCAGGAGGGGCGATGGGGAACATGGAAGGTCAAATTGGGGTGGGGGCCTCTCTTCTCAAGAGCCTCAAAAGTCAAAGCCTCCCTGGGAGTGCCTTCACCCCACTCACAGGAGCCTCGCCCACCATCCAGGTCCCACCCCGTCCCAGTCCTGGTCCAGGGGTACCTTGCTGCTGCTGGGCATCATACATGCGGATTTCAAAGATGGGGGGCCGCTCGCTGCGCAGAAGGGTCACGATAGGGGCCGCGCCTCCTGTGCCCCGCTCCAGGCGGTAGACACTACCGCTCCGGTACTCAGTCCAGAAGAGGTAGTTGCCATGGTGACAGAGGCCAAAGGCGTGGTTCAGCTCAGGACCCTCATACACAATCTAGGAACGGAGAGGGGCTTACCCAGCAGCTGAGAGACAAGTAGGGGTGCCTTAGGGAGGCTTAGGGGTTCACTGCTTTGTACACTCATATATCCACAGCCTGGGTATGGGCTTGTCTCCCCCATCAGCCCAGAAGCCCCGAAGATGGGAGCTTTGCACACAGCTAAGTGCCAAACCCTGAACCCAGCGGACACTGTGAGGGCTGGCCCACACTCCTCTCCTTTGTTGATTCATATTCATTGATACCTCTCCAACATACGCGCACGTGCGCACGCACACACAAACACAGAGCAGTGGGCTGACAGCCAGAATCCATCCATTCGTTTCTTCACCCGTCACATGTTTGCCAGAATCTGTTAAGGTAGCATTCAGAAATGGAGAAGATGTGGTCCCTGCACTGGAGCCGCCACTGTCTCGGGAAAGGCACTCAGGGTCATCAGGGTGGCAGAGGGTCTGGAGACGACATCCCAGAGGAGGTGGCCCCTGAGAGGTGTGCCAGGTGAGGAGGGGCTGGGCAGAGGCTAGAAGGTCTGCAAGAGCAACAGCACAGACGGTGGGGCCTTGACGTATACTGGCCTCATGAGTTGTCTAATGATGCTGTCCCAGTGCTGGGATGTGGGAAGCAGGGAGAAAGACGACCATACAGAGGTCAGGACCACATTGCAGATGGCCTTAAATACCGTGAGAGCTTGGGCCACACCTAGACGCGCACAGAACTCATGAATGAAGCACGCACCACCCGAATGAAAGAGCATACGAATACACCATCTCTAAGTGTCTTGCACCTGTACACAGGCACGCAGTCTAGGCACACACCAGCATGTGCTGCGTGTACATGCACAAGTAGGCTGAGGTGCACACGATGTGTACACTCAGGCGGTCAGGCCCGCAGGCCATGTGATCAGTCACAGAGATACTCTGAGGAAGCAATCCTGAAACAACCCAAGACACAGGCACACAAGCACACCGAGGGACACACCCACAAGCTCACAGGCGAACACACATGCAGCACTCAGGCCTGGACTCACACGGATGCCCACACATTCAGACACCCAGCCTCAGCCACACACACACACGGTCCAGAAATGCACACGTGAACACCTACACACAGCTGAACACCTGCCCACCTTCCGGTCGGTGCCATTGAGCAGGATGGTTTCGATGCGGTCATAGAAGGCATCCACCCAGTAGAGGCGCCCAGCTGGGATGTCCAGGCTCAGCCCATTGGGCCAAAGTACTGTCTTGGAGGTGACGAAGATGTCTCGGTGTGAGCCGTCCATCCAGGCCCTCTCTAGCCGCCCTCGCCGACTGTCCTTGGGGTCCTCCTCCCAGTCAGTCCAGTACATCCACCTGTGGGCAGTTACTGGTCAGCATCACATGGGCCACCCCTGCCATCAGCCTCCTCCCCTGTGATCCTAAGCCAGGCAGGCCCTCCCAGAACTCCTCACAGGGTCCTCCTGCCCTGCTCATCCCTGGCCCACACATTTCATTCATTCACTCCTCCATTCAACAAGTAGGTGCTGAGCGCCTACTGAGTTGGGCACAGCTCTGGCACTAGAGGTGAGACCAAGGGTGGCAAGGCCCCTGTTTCATGGAGCCCATGTCCACCCAGGACACAGACAAGAAACAAGTCAGCCAGGAGGGTCACACACACTGGAAAGCGATAGAGTCAGAAGGGACTCCAGGAAAGGGGACAGCACGGAGACTGAGAGTGCAGCTGGTGAGGAAGGCCTCTCCCAGGAAGAGCATTTGAGCTGATGTGAACGCTGAGAAGCAGCCCCAGGTGTAAGTACTTGGGAGTCCCAGGCTAGGGAACTCCAAGAGCAAAAAGCCCTGAGGGAGGAAGGGCTGGATGCTGGCTTGAGGAACAGACAGCAGGCAGTGGGAACAGAACTTCCAGACGCAGAAAGTGAAGTGCAGAGGTCAAACGAGCTGCAGGCAGACCTTGTAGGACCTCAGGGGTGATGAGGGCACAGGGAGCCAGGGGAGGGCTCTGCTGGGAGTGACAGGACTGGATTATTTTTATGTATCACTCCCACTGCCCTGTAGATAAGGACACCTTTTCCTCTTTCAGTCAAATGTTCGCTGCCCTCCCCCATCCACTCTCCGTCTTACCCCCCCAGTCCTGAGGCCCATAGGACTCAGGCTCTGAGTCCCTGGCTCTCCCTCTCCTCGCCCCAAGGCCCTGGGAGGACTCACCCATTGAGCGGATCTACCACAATGGCCCTGGGGTGTGTCATTTTGCCCTCAATTAAGGTCTTGCGGGTCTGAGCAGCTTTCTCCAGCCTGGCCACGCTGATGGTCTTCTTGGGTCCATCATCCGTCCAGTACAAGTTGTCCCCCATCCAGTCCACAGCCACGCCTTCCACATTGTGGATGCCTGCAATGGGGCAGTGGGGTGGGCAGAGGGGGAGTGTCAGAGGAGGCTCAAAACTGCCTCTGGTCCTTAGGATACCTACACTTTGGAGCCCTTGGGAGCGCAGGGAGCCTCCTGGGCCTAGATTGTGGTGAGGCTGGGCTGGACTAGGAGGGTGGAGGAAGGAGATGGGAGGGTAGAGGAAGGGGATAGGAGGTCATTTGTGCTGTGACATCTGTGTTGAGGCAGTCTCTCAAAACTGGACATGGCAGCGAGGAAACCTCCAGGGCGTACACGGGCTCACTCGGGAAGGCATGTCAGGGCCTGAGGTGGGTGAGAACTGGGACAATAGGCACGTGACTCTGGGTACAAGTGCAACACTACATGCCAGGCCTAAAATCCCTGAGCTAACAAAATAAGTTAGGGAGTGATTTCTCGCTTAGCCCCATGCTTCAACTCCAGCTTAAATAGCAGTTCCCTGGGAGAGGGAACTCCAATCTTTTCCTGATGAGGAGTTACTTGTGGTTTCCCCAGAGTCTTATGGTTGCTGACTGCTGAGGTTCTCAGAGTCGAGGTGGGGCGTGGGGAGCAGGACCAGGGGTGGTAACCAGCGTCAGACGGATTGGTCAGGAGGGCAGGTTTGGGAGTTCAGAACACCCGGCAGGCATGGTGCAGCACTCGGGGGCTCAGAGCCTCCACGCAGGTGGGTATTCAGAAGACAATGCACTGCTGACCTGCTGGGGCAGCTCAGAGGGAAAACTGGATTCCATTCACAAAACACGATTTTCTCAGGGCATGTAAGCCTGCAGCTCTCGGCAGCGTGAAGTCCGGCTACACAGACCCTGTGTGTGCACATGTGTGCCTGCTCCAATTCGGAGCCTCAGGCCTCTCCCTGGCTGTGCGCTGCGTGCAGCTCCAGGGCTCAGAGCCAATGGCAGAAAGACCCTGAGTTTTCCCAAGGGCTGGCAAGGATGCTGCCTTACCCATCCATCCTCCTGCCTCTTTTCGGCTCAGCCAAGAAGGGGGTCACCCAGGGGTCAATCTGTCTATCCCCTCATCTCCATGCCAACCAGCCCAGCCAACCAGTCACCAGGGGACTCTCCACGCTGGGAGGGAGGGCATGGGGAGACAGATGCCCAGGCCCCACATGGCTTCCTGCTTCCTCAGGTGCATGCCACCTCCCGGGAGTCCCGATCGTCCACCTCCCACTCTGGGGCCCTTACCATCCTTCAGGATGGTCTCCCGCTCGGTGCCATCGATCTTCTGGCGGCCAATGAGGTAGCTGGTGGTGTCAGCAAAGTAGATGAAGCCGGTCTCAGCGTGGAAATCCAGGGCCCGGGGGTTCATGAGGTTCTCATGGGGATCATATGCTCGTCAGGAACCTTGGCCCCCATGTCCATGCCCCGGATGATGCCAGGCCGGCCCTTGCCATACACGAGGAACAGCTCATGTTCTGGCTCTAGGGCAGGCACAAGGAGGGGCACAAAGTCAGACAGACAGACACACACACACACACACACACACATGCACACGACCACCACCCAGCCGATGCTCCGCCTGCAGTGAGTGGGTGGGGGCAGCACGGGGATCTGAATTACATGGACAGACACAAAGCCTGTAAGGCCCAGGGAACAATGAATGCCCTGGGGGGTGGTTTCCTGTGGACTCCAGGGGTGGGAAATGGAGCAAAAGTAGCAAGTAGCATGTTTTCAGTAAGTGCCCACTGTTGAGTAGTGAAATTAGTGGCCCGAATAGGTTGGAATCTGATCCCTTTTGACCACTTCCTCTGCTGTCATCCCAGTCTAAGCCACATCACTTCTTGCCTACGCCGCAGAAATAGCCTCCCGCCACTTCCCTGCTGCCCATCCTCCCCCCAGCAGCCAGCACGACTATTTTCACAAAAGTGAGTCAAATTTATAAAGCCACCCAGAGCTCCTCATCCCAGTTAGAACACAATCCAACCTGGGTCCTCATCTCCCTCATTCGCGTGGCTCCCCCACCCCATTGCCTCCATGTTGCTTCCCAGCACTCCAAGCTTACACTGGCCTCTGAACCCTGGCACTGTGGATTCCCTCTGCCACAAATGCTATCCCTCCAGGTACGTGATTCACTTAATCCAATTCCTCACTTCACAGAGAGTTTGACTCTAATTTCAGTTCCACAGAGATGCCTTCCCTGAGGGCCGTCTCAATGGGAGCCTTGGCTGTCACCATGAACGCCATGCTCCTCTCTATTTTCTTCCTAACACCCACCAGCACCCGAAGTCATTTTTGTGTTTGTCCACCTCCTCTGCCAGACTATAAGCTCCACGAGGCCAGAGACAACATCTATCTTGTTCATTGCTGAACCCTTGCTACCAGGGCAACGCCAGATACACTGGTGCTCACTAGATACTTGATGAACAAATGAAGGGCTGAAACGGCCAGCTGACAGTGTTCTGAGTGGGAGCCTGAGTGGGACAGTGGGAGAAGCCCTGCTCTCAGATGGGAGTTCAAGTCCCGGTCTGTCCCTCACTAGTGACGATACTTTGCTTAAGTCCCTCCATCTTTCTGCATCTTAGAGGCAAGGAGCTGGGCTATGGGAGGCAGACCCCTCCTGTCTCATCCCAGCAGGCACCCAAGCCCTTCCCCAGCACTCACTTTTGCATGACTTCCCATCACTGCCCAGGCTGAAGCCGGAGCGACAGCGGCAGGTCCGCGCCTTGTGGCTGTTGGCCAGCAGGCAGATGTCAGAGCATCCGCCTGGCTTCCCGTACTGGTCGTTCTCGCAGGCATGGCTCCTCACTGGGGCAGGGTGGAGAGCCAGTCAAGACCCCTCGAAGTCCCCGTGCCAGGCCCTGAGAAGGCTTCCTCAAGTCTGACCACACTCCCTCCTACTGCTGTCTTTGTGTCTGCTGTCCCCTCCAGGGACTTGGAAGTCACAGGACTGGGATTCCTCTACCCTCACACCACCCGGCCTTCAGACTCAGGTGGGGACTTTCGTGGTCAGGGGACAATGCTGCTCACAGCCAGGTGCCTCTACTCGAGACCAGCCAGTGAACCGGGAGGGGTGATGGACATCCTGAGCAGAATGAGGGCAAGGGGCTCCCGGGGTGGGATTCGGAGGCTGAGGGGCAGACACAGGGAGGCATTCTGGGGCGGATGACTCAGAGAAGCAGTCATGACACAAGAGGAGTGCCCACCGGAGGGTCCCGGAAGGGGCTGCGGCGCGGCGCTCACCTCGGGGCTGACGGCGCTGGTGGTAGATGTGGAGGGCACCGCCCTTGTCCACACGGGTGACCACCTGGTAGTCAGTGCTGTTGAAGCGGTTCACGCGGATCACGCTAGTCTTCTGCTGGGCGTTGGCATTGTCCGAGTTGGTGGCGTAGAGATAATTCTCAAACACGGTCAGGCCGTACAGGTCTCAATCTATGACGGGCAGGCAGGAACCATCAACACAGAAGAGAAGAGATTCCTACCTCCACCGCTGGAGAACTGGTCGGCTTTGCATCCAGACTCTGTAACTCGCATTCCTAATTCATCTCCCCATTATCCAACTCCATGCTTTAATCCTGGACTATCTTCTCTGGACTATCCTTTCTTGAGATTTGCTCGTCAAATCCCACTCATCCTTCACAGGGCATCTCTTTGAAGGGCTTCTGGAATCTTCTAACCAGAGATGACAGTCTCTGCTTCCACACTCCATTTCTGGCTGTAATCTACTGTCTGGTGACCTGTGGATTTACTCTATCCCCTCGGCTCAAACCCCTTGAGGGAGGAACCAGACCCCTCCCTCTCAGAATCAGGCACATATCCGCTGATGGAGTGACTTTGCACTGACCTGGAGCTGGATCCTACCCTCTGTCCACAGAGAACATTCTTAGCCTGCCTTTAGCTCCCAGCTTTCAGGAGGGTTGAGAGGACAGACTGGCCCCAAGCAAGCCTGATAATAGCCCCCATTACCTGCATAATGTATCTAAGGTGACCTTCTGTCCTGTTTGTCCACGACTGACCCCGGGGGACTTCAAGAGTCAACACTGGGACAGTCTTGGGCAAATTGGGATGGATGGTCACCCTAATTACCCCAGAACAGAGATGCCATCTTTGGGCTGCAAGGGCTTCTAGACCAGGCTCAAATGCTATTTCCCAGTGGTGTGACCTCAAGCAAATCACTTAAACCCTGGGAACCCAGACATTCTTTAGCTGCCAAAGGGGAACTGAGTCACCCTGCCAGCTCATTCTCCAGGGGGTGCTGTAGGGATCAAATGAGAAAAGGGAAGTGAAAAAGGTGTTCTCTAAAATAACTGTGGCCATCCAAGTGGAAGTCATGACCTGTCCTCTCCCCCCAGTGCTTGTGCCAACCCCTCACAGGCTGTCCCCCGTCCCGGGGGGCCTAGAGAAGGTTCCCAAAGCTGAGACTTCCTCCTCACCAGGATGCCCTGGATATGGTCTGCCGGCCCTTGCCCTCGTAGTCCACCACCTCAATGTAATCCAGGTAGGCATCAGCCCAGTAGACAAGGCGGCTGACGAGGTCCAGCGTGATGCCGTGAGGAAACACGATCTTGCTGTCAACCAGCTTGGTGCGGTTCTGCCCGTCCATGTCACAGCGCTCCACTTTGGGGATCTGACCGTAGTCAGTGAAGAACACCTTCCTGTGGGCAGACAGCACGTCACACCAGGTTTGAACATCGGTGCCCTCCCTTCTACCCGGGCCTCTGCCTCTGCCCCTGCCTGCCCCGCTCACCCCATGGCAGGGTCCAGTGCAATGCCCTTGGGGTTGTACAGCTCCAGGTCCAGGAGAGTGACACACGTGTCCCCGTTTCGGTTGCAGACAAAGATCCTGTCGTCGATGTCATCCACAAAGTAGAAGTTGCCAGTCAGCCAGTCGATGGCCATCTGTTCCACATCTGGAGAGTGGGAATGAAAGGGCTATGGGGGAGGTCCTCCCCTGACATGCCCATCTCCTCTGGGGCACCCTCCTTCACCACCCAGGCCACGGCTGTCTCGCCTCCCTGAGCTCCTACAGGAGCTATCGGCAGTGGCATATTTTGCCTGGTGTTGTTGGCCATCCTTCACCAACCGCGTCTCTCCAAAGACAAGTCTCTGAATAAGTATACTCCTTCACAGCCCTGCTCCCCAGGCCAAGCTCAGGGTGGCACACATGGGCAGCAGGAAATCACTGGCTGGCTGGCTGGCTGACAGGTTTCCCAACTCTAGCCCCTGCTTGAATGGGCCCATCTTCCTGCACTTCTGAAAGGCAGTGAGGACAGGTCCACGAGGTCACTCCAGAATGTTTAAAATTTGCTTTTTCTTGGAATAAGAGCACTCAGGCTAATAAAACATCACACATCTCTGCTTTTTATCAACTCTGTTTGGTGAGTCGGCTTATCTCACGCCGGCCAGGAGAACCAACTGGAAGCTATACGTGTTTCCTGACTTTTCAAAATGGAAAAGCCAGGCATCAATCGTAAATCCAGTCTAAGAGAGGAGAATGTTCAAATACAGGGCCCACGAGATGGAAAAGGGAAGGCCCATGGTGGCAAAAGATTGGGACCAGTGACATGGGTCAGACTTCCTGTTCTCATTTCCATGGCCAATGCTTCTACTTCCCTATTGCTCAATTTCCTCTGTCCTAGGGAGGGTGGAAGGAGTGGGAAATAAGATATAGGGCTGGAGAAGAGAGCACAGAGGAGGAGAACCACTAAAGGACTCTGAAGGTAAACTGAGGCATGACTCATAAAGTTGGGGAGCTTCAGAAGGGTGGAGTGTGGGAGGAGGGTGCAGGCCAGGTGCCCACATTCAGTCTACATCAAAAGGACCTCAGACTCAGGGCTGGGCCAGGGTAGCAGGAAGTCCAGGATGCAGGAAGTCTGGGGATGGGACCCCTGCTATCCTCCTGGTGGTGGTACTCCTTCTCTGCAGGACCCACTGGCTCCCAGCCATCCATGGCCCTCTCCAACTACTGCTATCAGAGGTGATGCCTCTAGCAAGCTGGGTCATCTCCAAGACAGTGACTCCCTGGACCCCTGCCTTGCATTCTACTTCCACCAGTTTCCCCAATAGGCAAAGGAATCTTTGGACCATCTGCCTTTGGCTGAAACTTTTTTTTTTTTTACTGGAAACTCCCACTAGCGACAATCAACCCAGTGACGACTTCAATTCTCGCACAGCTACAGGTATAATGACTAGGCTTTCTGCTAATCCTCCCCCTTCCCTACAGGGATTCAGGGGCTGTTTCTTAACAGAGGGTGGGGGTTGGGAGGCTAAGAGAACGGGAACATGGCTCCCAAGGAACTTGGCCAGGCCCTGACACTGACTCACAGTCACAGGACTTAAGCTGAGGCAGGAAGGGAAAGAGCCAATTTGAGACTTTCATCAAACTAGTTTCCTCTTCAGGTCCCCCCTGTTGCACCCCACCCCAAGACAACTGGTAGAAGTCACAGGCATGAGCTGTTACCCCGTGAGTGCTCAGGTGCCCCTAAACCCAGCACTGTCTCCTCTGTGCCCAGTACTGTCCCATCCTGACAAGGGCAGAGAGAAGGAACTCATGGATCCCAGGCCAGGGCAGGGGTTAGGCAAGCAAATGACCCCACACTGTTATCCTGGAGAAAGCAGACGAAAATGAAGGCTACTGGGCCGCATCCAGAGGAAACCAAGGTCCCAAGTCAGGGCGAGGTGGGGACCTGCCACAGTCCCAGGCAGCCAGCAACGTGGCTGAAAGGCAAACAGATTAAAAAGGCAAACAGGGCTGTGCACCCTTTACTTGGTGGGCACAGTGAGGGTCTGGGGGCTGCTGGCATGTAGATGGACCTTCTCATTCTAAGCTGTTTCCCCAGCACCAGTTGGTACAGCTGCGTTCTTCTCTCCAACTTCCTGAGGCTTTCCTGAGTCACTGCCCAGCTTCAAGGCTGGCAATACACTGCCACTGCTCCCCCATGCGCCCTTCCCTCGGCAAAAGGGGAGGAGGAAGAAACCTGAAGGGATCTGATGCCCCCGTTTCGGATGGAGCTTCACATCCTCTCCTCCAGACCCAGGGTGTGCTGACCTTCGAGCCTCCCTCCTGGCCTGGGTTCCTTGCCAATTCCAGGAAGGAAGGCAGAAGGGATTGTCCTCGCTCTCTGATACTCACCCTTGGCTGGTCCCCCCTTCCACCTCCCAAAGGCCAGGCAAGGCCCCGCTCAGCAGGCCGGTGAGGACTTGGCAAGAACAGGAGTCCCCGGCCTAGCCTAGGCTCCCCTTTGGTATTTTTGCAGCTGGAGACTATTAGTTGCAAGCAAAAATCCTTTGTTATCCAACCCCTCTCCATCACGTTATTTTCCTTTCTTCTCAAGTCCAAACTCCTCTGCCCACCACACTACATACACTCACAAACAGGCACACACATACACACACGCTTGGCCACTCTTCCCACTTGAGATGGGTTCAAATGGGTACCTTCCCTCCGAAGGCAGTGCTGGACCGTTGCCCCCTGTCCCGGGGCACAGAGGGGACAAGTGGAGTCCCCCTGTCCCCAGCAAGGAGGGGACAAATGCAGTCCTGGGCTTTGGCCTAGAGGACCTCACATTCTGGTCCCACACACCCAGAGAGCAGATGTCCCCTCGTGGGCCATCCTTCTCAGGACTGATCCACTTCAGAGACCTTCCAGAAGGCTCCTGGCCAAAGACCCCAAATCCTGAAGACAGGAGAATCTCAGGTAAACCCTAGGGGAAGGATGCTGTGTGGTGGTGGGAGGAGTCTGGGGCTGGTCGGAGAGCTGAGGGGCCAGGGATGCCAGAGTAGAGGTGGTGGCTGGTAAGCTGGGAGGGTGATGAGACAGAGGAGAGACCACAGCCTGTTGGTGATGTTGCAAAGGACTTTCAGTTCCAGGCCCCAGAATAGACCTGGGGTGTGTGTGTGAATGCTCAGGCCTCCCTGTGCCCCCGCCCCAATGCTCAGCACTCTGCACTCCCCACAATTCCAGCTTTTCTCAATGTCTCCATCCTTCACATCATTCAAGAAGCATCTCCCTAAACAGTGGCTGCTTTTCCAGAAACAACAGCACCCACCTCATTCCCATGAAGACCCTAGCTTCAGTCACAGGATTTAAGACACTCTTCCTAAAGTAATCCTGGGGAAGAAAGAGAGCCTCTATGCCTTGGGGGAAATATCCCCCAACACATCCACACACCCGGGGATTGCAAATAGAGTACAAAGTCCCTGGACAAGGAAGGAAAACCACACTTCCAGCTTAACCACAACCCGAGGAACACACGGACTTCTTGGCCTTGTTCCAGGAAACTCTCCCATCACTCTGCTGCACCCTGGACCCAGCCAGGCTCCAGACACTGACAGCCCAGCCCAGGTTTGAATACTTGTTCTTCACCTTCCAACTGTGGAACTATGGGCAAGTTACTTGATGTCTCTGAGTCTCAGTCTGATCTGGAAAATGGGATGATGCCATTAACAGCACTCAGCACACGGTTTGGCACATGATAAGCGCTCTACTAATGGGAGCTGCCGTTCATACCATCCCCTGATCCTCCCCGCCCTCAACCCATCCTTCCTGCCTTTTCCATCTGTGCCTTCAGCCAGAGCCATGTGGCCTCCTGACTAAAGGTGGGCAGTTTGGGGCTGACGCCTACTACTCATCAAGACAGTTCAGGCCCGCAGGAGGAAGATCTCTGTGTGGCAGGCCTTCAGAAGCCCCAGGAGTTCCTCTTATCACAGCCTGTTTACCTGATGACAAATATCATGAGGGCAGGGCACTGTCTTTCATTTTGTGCCCAGCACCCGACACACATGCACTGATTCATTCAACAAATATTTGGCAAGTACTGAGTGCTCATGCTGTTGTCCCAGAGCTGGGACATCAGTTTTTCCCTTCCCTGCTTCTTCCAGAATCCTCCTTCTCTGGCCTGAGGATGTCCAAGACAGACAACCTTCCTGCTTGTCAGAGCTACTCTGGCGTCTCACCCAGGGGCTGGGAGAGATGCTCGGGGGTCAGGGCCCTCGCAGGTAGGGAGGAGACCACTGGGCGGGCCTGGCAGAAGCTTTGCTAAACGGCGTGTCTGCATGCTCCTGTTTCCTGCTGGGTCCTGACTTCAGCTTTTCTCGTTCCACCGGCAGGTCCGGGGATCAGCCACGTGGGGTCAGCTCTACCCCCCGGGCCCCTCCCTGCCCCGTGTGTGCTTCCAGCCCCACTGTCCTCTGCCTGGCCCAGGCCCACACAGGCCCAGTCCTGGGTCCGAGGGTGAGACGCTCGGACTCTGCAGCTCTGATTCAAAGTCAGAACCAGGGTCTTCCCACTATTGAGAAATGCTTGCTGGGCTCTAAAACGCATCTGTCTTGCTTAAGTTACTTCCTTTGGCTTGAAAACAGGGAGGGGGTTGTTGGGAGCAGGCTGGGTGGAGAGGCAGCTTCAAGGAGACAGCGGGGGAGGAGAGCCCTGGGCTGGAGCCGCGCCGGGAGACGCAGGGCCGGCCCTGCCTGGCCAGGAAGAGGAGCAAAGGGCCATTAAATGTGAGGAAACTGGGAAGGGGAACGGGAAGCAAAAGCACCAGGATATGGGGAGCTTGAGCCAATGAGTGGGCTGGCGAGAGCCCCTCGATATTCTGACACCCAGCAGGTGAGAAAGGCCAAAGAAGCGGGTGGCTGGTGACACTCTGTGACATTGAAGTGTTCTGTAGGGTGGGGTGGGGGCTGAGAGGGTCGGCGGTAACCCACTCCGTGGGAGGGTGGCTCCCGTGCCAGCCGGGAAGCCAGCTCATCAGACTCAGAGAATCAACTCTCTCTCTCTGCCCCTCCTCTAGACAAATCACTGCCCTATTTCCTGTTGTGATTTTAAACACACACACACACACACACACACACACATACACGCACGCACGCACACATGTGAGGGAGGAAAAGTGAAGTTGGCCAGCTGGACTTAGGGACGCATTTCGCAACCTCACAGCCTGCAGCCTAGGAGGCCTTTTCTAGGCCTCCCGGCCAAGCTCTTCTTTCCCTGTGCAGCAGGGTACCGGGGAGAAACCTGAGGACCTCTGAGGGCACCTCTGGAGCATCCCCCCATACACAGCTCCAGATAAAGTGACTGCAGCAAATCCTACTTCCCTCAAGGCCTCTGTTGGCAACCTCAGAACCTCTCCTCAACATGCACACACATCCTCCCAGGGCCCCAGTCCTGGGGTCTGTGCCCGTTCTTTCTACAGTGGAAACATCCTGGTAGCTCAGGTCAGAGGAGCAAAGCCGAGGTCATGCAGGGCTGCGGTGGGTGGGGGAGTTCATACACTTGACCTCTAGCCCTGCCCAGGGGCGGCCCTACAGGGGGCTAGACAGGACCTGAGGTTCCTTTAGAGGGTGGTCAGAGGTGAGGTGGGAGGGTGGGCAGGCCAGGACTGCTGACTTCTCAGGGCCTCGGTTTCCAGAACTTCAGTCTTTGGTCTCTCATTCCCAAAATGCTTGATGTGTTTATGCACAGCTTGCTCTACCATTTATCTACCATTTCTTTACATCCACTCACTTTTCCTATCCTCCTGCATCCTAAACAATCTATGAAATCAGAGATTTGACTTACCAGTTGTAGGAGTTTCCTAATAGTATTAAAAAATAACATAACTACTAATATGACAGTAAAAAAACGCATGTCCACACACAGCCTAAACATGAAGGCATTCCCACCTGGGGAAAGTGTTAGTCACTCAGTCGTGTCCAGCTCCTTGCGACCCTCTGGACTGCAGCCTGCCAGGCTCCTCTGTCCATGGAATTCTCCAGGCAAAACTACTGGCGTGGGTTGCCATTTCTTTCTCCAGGCCCACTTAGGGAAAGGCAGTCGTAAGCCCTGAGTGGGGCAGGGGGTCCAGGGTCTTCCCTGAGGATCTCCCGGCTCTCCCCAATCACATTGTCCAGTCATGGGATCAGAGTCCTCAGAAACCTGACCATCCTGCCACGCATGGCCACAGGGTGGACGGGCCCTGGGGTTACATTCCAGGAGGCAGGGAAAGAGACGAATACTGAGTCCCCAAGACCACCTCCCACCCAGGCCAACGAAAGACACAGGCTGGGGAAGGAAGGGCTGGCAGCCAGGCGTGTTAAGGTACAAAGTGCTCACATGCACACACACACCTGTCAGGATGAGTGTGGACCTGGTCAGTGGATCTCTTCCCACTTGAGCAGAAACGGATGGAAGGGACTGGGCTCAGACAGGAAACAGCAGGACCTCAATCCTAGGCCTGTTCCACAGAGCCTCGCATGAAGCTGTGCTGACCACTGTGGGGCCCGGGCGGGGCCCTTCAAGGGCTCAGGGCTCAGAGCAGGTCTGGCTCACATATACGCCCCAGGACCCATGTGAAACAAGCTCACTTCCTGGCCTCCTTCCTTCTTTCTATTCTATTTCTGTTTCCAGAGTTTTCTCCAGGGCAGTCTCCCCACTGTGCTGCCTTCTTCCCAAACCAGCAGGCAGGCTTCTCTCAGCCCCTGGGCTCTGGGCTCTAGCACCTCTCCCTTGTCAGGCTCCTTCCTCCCACGTGGGGCTCAGCCCAGGGGCCCGATGGAGGTCGCAGTCAGCCAAGAATGGCATGATTGCAGGGAGGGCTCCCCCAGAGGGCTGAGAGAAAGCAGGGAAAGCAGCAGCCTTCTTCTTCCTGCCCCTGGGGGAGCTAATTACAGGCCAGCAGCCCCCCTGCACAGGTGAGTGCCTGGGGCCAGCCACGCTTGCTCTTGCTGGCACTTGGGCAGGCCATGAGCCTCACCTGGGAAGGGGGATGAGCTGGGGGTGGGGGAGGGTGCTGGAGAGAGACACTTCCGACATCCTCAGCTCAGGGCCCATAATTAGTTTGTGGGATGAGAGCAAAACAACCATCTTCAGGGTGACAGCCAGACAGTCAGGCGGCATGGGCGGGGGCAGGGCCGAAGGAAGGGACAGAGGCCGGGGTGAGAGGAACTCATTCATTTACCCAGGTAGCATTTCTCCCCCAGAACCTTCTGGTCTTTTCTGGCCTCCTGGACTCTGCCCCAAAGGGGCCCAACGAATCTAGCAGACTCTGAAGGCAACACTCTCTGTTTGCCAAGGGAAGGGTACCCGCCTGAGGTTATTTCCTGCTTCTCCTGGGGAGGAAGGCAGGAGAGGAGCCAGGTCAGAGCAAAAGCAGAGAAGGTTCCCATGAGGGCATCCCCACCAGGCCACCTACCCACCAGCCCATCAGCCCATCGTCTGCCCTGAGGCAGGGCCAGGGAGGGAAGGGCTGGAGCTGTTTGCCCAGACAGGCCTGATGGGTGGGACTACTGACAGGGAACAGGGAGAGGGCAGCTGTCTCATGGGGTCTTGCCCTAATCCCACCCCACCTACCATGGGGTTCCTGAGCTGCCTGCCCCTCAAGAGCTCTGCCAGCCAGGTGTTGGCTGAGCCCCCAGCCCAGCACTCCAAGGATGACAGGTCTATCACAGGCAAGCTTTGGTCACCGACAGCCCAAGGACCCCTCTGGGATGCTGTGGAGGGGCTGCGGCTGAGCTGTGGACCATTTGATGAGGCCGCAGGGGAAGGGGGCTCTCGGAGGAACTCCTGTTCCCACCAGAACTGAGCCCTTGGGTCCTCCCGGGATTTCTGTGCAGATCATCACGTAGGGACCCATGGAAGAAACTTCAGATCTTCTGGACAGGCCCCAGTTCACCATCCTAAACCTCCTGCATGGCCTCTAGTGACTTCTGGCTTTCACCTCAATTTACTTGATCTTGCCAGACAAGCTCAAGCCCATTATGCAGATTAGGAAACCAAAGCTTGAGACAGGGAGTTCTGGTTTACTCAAGGTCACACACAGATCAAGTAACCCTCTCTCCCAGGGGGTCAGATCAACCACAGGCCAGACCTCCCCTCTCAGCTCTGTGGTGCATTTCCTGGAGATGTGATGACGCAGAGGTTTTGTTTGTTCATGTAGCAGCAGCATCTGAGATGAGCAGAAGTGCTCGAGGCACCGGACCTCTGCCCTGGCCCTGTTCCCAGCCACACCCCACCTTCTACCTCTGAGCCATCAGCGTATAGCCTGGGGTGGGAGCTCGAAGGGGAACATCCAGGATATCTGAGAGCATTCCCGGTGGGGTCATTGCTGCCACAGAGCCTGTCTGCCAAAAACAGCCTCAAGACCCCCACAGCCACGCTGCAGCAGGGAGTCAGTTCTGGCAACGCCCTCAAGGGAAATGACAGACACGGAGATGGACCCAGCTTGGCCCCGACTCCTCTGCCCTCAGTCCCCTTCTTTCCCTTGCTGTGGCTCCCGCCATGCGGGAAAACCCCTCTTCTCTCTGCAGAGGGACAGTCCCTGGTCTCTGGAGGTTGACCAGACATTGTCCTCTTGGGCACTTCTCCTAGGGGCCCTTCTCTGCCCTGGGTCAGAAATGCTGGAGCCATCAGAGACTCAGCTCAGAGAGAGGAGAGGAAGCATGGACACAGCTCTGCCCCAGGCCCAAACAAGCGCTGCCACATTCAACTCGCTGCCTTGGCCTCAGTCGGGGGCTTTTGTCTAGGCTCCTGGACCAGTCAGGGGTCATCCCATCTATCCACTCCCCCGACCCAGCTTGTCCCAGACAGGCTTTGCATCGCCCATCTCCCCCACCCTCGCGGGCTCCCTGTGCTGGAGCAGGTGACTCACGGTGCAGGCTGAGGGAGATGTGATGGTGTACTCATCCACGAAGCCCTTCAGGCCGGGCATGCGGGCGCACTTGAGCTGTGTCTGGGCAGCGCTGTCTCCAACGTGCACCCAGCACACCGTCTCGTTGGCGTAGCTGAAGTCCATGGCTGTCGTCTGCCGTGTGCTAGTGGGCGTGATGGTGGAAACCTGGGCCCCACTCAGGTACGTGGCCAGAATGTTCTGCGAGTTGGCAATCAGCAGCACAGGGGGCCGGTCAACTGGCTCTGGAGACACAGGAGAGAAGGGTCAGGGCAGTGAGTGGCCCTGGCAGAGCTCTGGGCTCTCCCCATCAGGGAACGACACTGTGGGCGCCTAGCTGTACAGTCGCAGGTAAGCCCACCTACCATTCTTGGCCTTGCAGGAGCGGTTGTCTGGCTGCAGCAGGTACCCTTCCACACAGCCGCACGTGAAGGAACCATCTGTGTTGGTGCACAGCTGGCTGCAGGTGCCATACACCGAGCACTCGTCGAAGTCTGCCGGGAAAAGGCGAAAGCGTGGTCATTTCCAGCATGCCGAGGGCAGGGAAGGGAGTGCCCTCAGACAACACCTGGGGTGTGTCCATCCCTATGGCTATTTCGGAGAACAGTTTGACAGAATCTACTGCAACAAGAAATGTGGAAACGTTACCACCTAGCAAGTCCAGACCTGGGATCCACCCTAGAGATGTATCTACATCGTGCTTATCATCCATTCATTCAGAAAAGATTTCTGCAATGTGCCAGGTACAGTCTTAGGCTCAAGGGACACATCAGCAAAAAAAAAATAGATTCAAACTGCTGCCCTTTAAAAACTTAAGTTCCAGGACTTCCCTGGTGGTCCAGTGGTTAAGAATCTGCTTTGCAATGCGGGGGACGTGGGTTCAATCCCTGGTCGGGGAACTAAGATCCCCCAAGCCATGGGGCAACTAAGTCTGTGTCCCACACTGAGATCCAACACAGCCAAATAAATGAATAAATAAACATTCTTTAAAGAACTTAAATTCTGATAAAAAATGAAATGTTGCTTTATAATAATAAATAAAACAAAAAGGTAAATGACATGTTAAAGGAGTTAGTGCGATGGGAAGTAGCGGGTGCTATGAAAAAATACTAAGCAGAGAAAGGGGACAGAGAATGCAGGCAGTGGGGATGGGATTTTAGGGCTATAAGGAGAGTCTCACTGAGAAGGCTACATTTGTGCCAAGACCGAAAGGAGGTACATTTAAAACAGAAAAGTTTGCATTGTTTGCAACAGAGAGACACTGGGAACATCTTACTCATCCAAAGGGAGATGGCTAAGTGAACTGTGGTAATAGTCATACATCACCGTGGTTTTTAAAAGAATGGGGTAGATCTCTACACATTAACATGGAAAAATCTCTAGAACATACTGGGTGAAAGAATTGGAAAACAAGTATGTACAGTATGTGCATACGTGCTAAGTCGCTTCAGTCATGGCTGACTCTTTGCCACCCCGTGGACAGTAGCCCCCCAGGCTCCTCTGTCCATGGGATTCTCCAGGCAAGAAAACTGGGTGGGTTGTCCTCCTCCAGGGGATCGTCCTGACCCAGAGATCAAACCCATGTCTCTTAATGTCTCCAGCATTGGCAGGCAGGTTCTTTACTACTAGGCCACCTCGGAAGCCATATACAGTATGATACTTATGTAAACAAGATCACATGCACATAAGCAGTACTTTCAATTAGATTCTCTGTGAATACATGTATGCTGCTGCTACTGCTGCTGAGTCGCTTCAGTCGTGTCCGACTTTGTGCAACCCCATAGATGGCAGCCCACCAGGCTCCCCATCCCTGGGATTCTCCAGGCAAGAACACTGGAGTGGGGTGCCGTTGCCTTCTCTGAATACATGTATACCTGGACAGAGAAGCAGCAAACTGTTAACAAGAGCTGATTTCCAGAGAGATGGGGAAGGGACTGTAACTAAAGAGAATTTGTTAAAGGGGACTTTGGTTTTGTCTGTAATGCTTTAAACCTATTTTAACAAGAAAAGTCACATATGACCTATATATATTTTTTTTTTGGGGGGGGGCTGTGCTGTATGGCATGGGGGAATCTCAGGTCCCCTACCAGGGATCAAACCCATGTCCCCTGCATTGGAAGTGCATCTTAACCACTGGACCACCAGGGAAGCCCTTGACCTTGACCTATATGATTTTTAAGATGAGTTTTGAAAAGTCTGGTGGAAGCAAGTGGTTAGGGCCCACAGTCACGCCCTGAGGCTGTAAGGCGTGTTGTAGACCCGCCTCCTGTCTTGCACCTTTCAAGCTTTCTCCTCCCCAACCTAGCCCACTGCCCGCCCCAGCACGTCCTGAACGCCAGTATGCACACGCGCACACTTACCTTTGCAGGTCTTGCCGTCTGCCTGCAGCTGAAAGCTGCTGTTGCAGTAGCAGGTGGGCCCGTTGAGTGTGGGGACACAGTGGTGCTGGCAGCCCAGATGGGAACACTGTCCTCGCTGCTCTGTGGGGGGGGGGCAGGTGACATGTGCTCAGGCCCCCAGATCTGGCAATCATACCCAGACAACAACCTTCCCTCAACCCTTCAGTAACCACTTCCCAGGCCTGCAGGGTCAGAGATGAAGTGGCTTAGGAAGCATCAAGTATATTTTGTTAAGTGAGGAAACTGAGACTGATGAGGGTGTAAGACAGGTCAAGGGTCGAATCACCAATTGTGGCTCAGAATCCGCATCTTCCTGCTCTGGCTGCCCCGACCCGCTCCGTTCCTAGTTTGCTGGTCAACAGCACGTGGGGAGGACTAACTCTGAGCCCCTTCACACACCTCCTGCCTGTAGCACCCGAGGACTGCAATTTTGGCTTTGGGGCTGAAGGGGAAGCGCTGGCAGGGAATCAAGTCTTGCCAGGCAGGACCCCAGGTCTGGTCTGGAAGCACGCCTGCAACTCAGCCCTGGTGTCCGAGAGGGCCCAGAGAGAAGGCCCGAGGCCCAGGTAGAGGAGAGGAGGAAGAGAAGCAAACCTGGCTCCCCCGGGATCTTTCTCTAATCTTCCTCCTGCCTGTGACCCACTTCCACAGGGGAGACAGAGGGGAATGAGCAGGATGGGGAAGAGGTGGGTAAGCAGCTACCCCCCCTAGACCAGCGACCCAATTAAAGGCCTTGCGTGGGGCCAGGCGGCCCGGCCACAAAGACCCCTTTGTCCAGTTGCCTCACACCCCTGCTCCCCCCCTCCCACCTAGGAGAGAGCGCTGCCCGAGATGCTAAGACGTTTAGAGGCGCTAAGCCTGCCAGGAGGCGCAGAGATGGGGAGCCAGGCCCTGGTTAGCCTTTCTCTCCCCACCTCTGTCCCAGAGCCTGGAGGTGCTTCCCCAGTCCAGCCTTGCCCCTCAAAGAGCGGAAGTAGTGTTTGTTTCTGGAAAATCTAGAAAAGAGGTTCTCTTCTGGATATGGGGTGGAAGGATGAGGTCCAGCTTCTGTAGTATCAGAGAAGGAAGTTCAAGCCCTAGGTTTCATATGTTCTTGGTTGTTTGTGATGCTGACCGGGTATGCAAAAGCAGGCAAACTTGAACACGTAGTGTCCGATAAGATGGGACGTGCGTGGTAATTGGAGTCAGCCCCCTAGGCCCACATTCTACATCCTATTCCAGGAGCTTCTGACAAAAACATGCAGACTCAACCAAAGGAAAAGGATAAAAATCTTCCACAAACTCCCTGCCCTCTGTGAACAGGATCCAGATGTGTCTCTTCGCACAGGCAGATGTTTTCTGACAGGCGTTACAGACACAGGACAGGGTCTCCACCCCCAGGGGCTTGCCTAGGGCCTCACAAAGCCAGCTTCCTGTTCCAGGCCCAGATCTTGAGGGCAGTAGAAGTTCCTATTCCCTGAGGTGCAGGCCTGAGCTTCCTCCCCCTCCAACCCCCATCCCCGGGAATCTCTCCCATCATCAGGAGAGATCCAGACTCCTCCTGGGATAGAAGGGTCTCTAGAGGAAGACCTGCAGAGCTGGTGGACCAGAGATGCAGGTGGGAAGAAGTCTGACCTACTGTCTTAAAGTTCCCTCCTCAGCTGGGAGGTCGGAGGAGGAACCCTTCCCATGAAGCAGCTTCCAAAAGCCTCAAGACCTGCCCTTCCCGGGGGATGACTTCGGGGCCCCTGGCAGGGGAGACAGGCAACAAAGCTCCAGACCTCCCCCCGGTCCCCACTTCAGTGACAGCATCTGCTTGTCTCTGCTACTCATACTCAGGTTCCATATAAGAAACCGTGCGAAGAAACAACCCCACTGTTCACAAAACTAAAAAAGTATGAACGTGTTAATCTAGTAGAGAGCTCTCGTTTCACAGGTGGGAAACCGGGGACTGAAGAGGGGTAGTGACACGTGTCAGCACACACAGCCAGAGACGTGCCCAGGGCACAGGGCAGCAGGTCAGGCCTCGTCCCCTTTGCAGTCTAAGGACAGTGTGCAGACAGTGCTCAGCAGCAGGCCTCCAAACCCATCAGGTGCCTGGCGGAGAACTCACAGCATCCGCCTGGGAGAGCAGAGGTGAAGAGTCCTTACCTCGGCAGTGGGACCCCTCGTCCGAGCCGTCTGCGCAATCCTGGACCCCGTTGCAGAGGCGGGACATGAGAATACACAGCTCGGTGCCAAGGCAGTTGTGCTCGTTCGGCTGACATCGCTGGGCCTTACTCTGTGGACCTGGGAGCAGTTGGAAAGGTCGCTGTGGGCATGCTGGCTACAGAGGCTGTCTGGCCAGCTACTCACTGAGGGAGGGGCTAGGACTGGGGTTTCAGGCACCTGCAATTTTTAGATCTCAGGAGGCCTAGGGCCTGTTAGACTCTTCAACCTTGGGCTCATCTAGGCTACTCCCAGTAGTAGCCACATCTGGGATCCACCAGATGGAGGGGATAACTAGGTTTTAACAAAGAGTCCACTCCCCAGATGCCCCATGCTGTGGACCCCGAGGCTTCCACATTCTACACTAGGAGACAAAGCACCCCTCCTTCCCATAACATCCTGGGTCACAGAGCCTGGGTGGAGAGCTGGACCAAGTCTTCTAGAAGCGCACTTTACAATATGAAGCATCATACATGGCTTTTCAGCACTTGAAATGTGACCAGTTCCAACTGGAAGTATAAAATGCGACTGGCAAAAACAAACAAAAAACAATGACAGTTCCCTGGCGGTCCAGTGGTTAGGACTCTTTCACTGCAGTAGCTCCAGGTTCAATCCCTGGTTGGGGAAATATCATCCCACAAGGTATGCGGAGGGGCCATAAATAAATAAAATGTACACTGGTTTTTGAAGACTTAATACCATAGCCACAAAAAAGAATGCAAAAGGCCTCAATACTTTTATACGAAAAAATATGCTGAAATGATAATATTTTCTACACACTGAGTAAAATAAAGTCAAAATTAATTTCATCTGATTATTTTGATCTTTTTTTTTTCTAAGTAGACACTTATTTTTTAGCCACATCCTGTGGCATGTGGGATCTTAGTTCCGCAACCAGGGACTGAACCCATATCTCCTCTATGGGAAAGAGGAGTCTTGACCACCCGATCACCAGGAAAGTTCCTATTTCTCCTTTTTTCGAATGTAGCTACTAAAAAATGTCAAAATCGAAATGCATGCCTTGCATTATATTTTTATGCAAGACACTATGCTAGACCTCCACCCCAGAGCAGCCTGCCTGATGGAGGACTTTGGGAACTGTCAAAGATTGTGGCCCGCTGGTGATGCCCAAGAAGATGGCCTGCAGGGAGGGCGGGACAGAGCTCTTCAGGGGATCCTAAGGAGGCCAGGATCTAGGACACTGGCTGAGCCTGTGGGCTGGTAGACAGATCACTGCCCATGGGTTTCCAAGCCCAGACAGGATGTAAGAAGGTGCTTGCATGTGAGCACACCTGTCCGCCTGTGCCGGGGAGGAGTCACATGCCCAGGTAGGGGAGGTGTGTACCATGGAGCAGAGAGCTGTGGAGTGAGGTGAATCTATGAATCTCCACGTGTGCTGGTGCTGCCGGCCTCAGTATGTACATTTCCAGGTCCTCTTGGGAGCAAGTCTGGATTTGTGTGTGAGTGCCTGGGACATCTGTCTCCATGTAGGTTATGTCTCTGCATCCCCATTTCAGAGTGGTGACTCTGCATGGCTGAGAGAATGTGTCGTGCCAGCGTCTGCCTGTGTGTGTGTATGTCGGCAGGGTAGGGGGAGTGAGTCAGGCCCCGGGAGCGGCTAAGTGTGAGTGTGATGGGTCTAGGAATGTGCACGAGTGGGGACAGTGAGCAGATATGTATATCTGCATCTAACTAAAGGATGGATAAAAAGAGCCAGATCTAGCCCCTCTGCACGGCTTTCTTTATCTTCAACACCAAACACTGGGGTCTGAAAAGTGGGACATAAAGGTGGCCTGAGACGAGCAGACACTCCAGGCTAAGCCACCATAGAAACACTGGTAGAATATCCCTGGCTCCTACACCTCCAGAGCAGGGTATCAAGGTGAGGCAGAGAGAACTAGTGGTTTCTTTTTCTGGCCCTAAAATTACCGCTAATAATTATGAGTGAGGGTGTGGAGATGGGGCTGGGACACGATAAATCCCAAGAGAGAACAGAGAAGACCTAAGAATGCAGGGTCCCCAGACCCCTGCCCAGACTAGCCCAGCAGGGGAGAGGCTCTGAAGGCGGAGACTTTGCCAGCTGCCCAGGACTCCAGGGTCCCGCCAGCAAGTTCTCCACCCCCCACTGGCAGGGTAAAGGCTGGGTGGGGACCTTTCTCCCAGTTTAAACAGCTGCCTCTGATTACACCACTTACTGAGGGTAGGGGGAGGGAGGAGGGCGGGAAATGCTCAGGGGTGGGGCTTCTGGTACAGAGATTGAGCCAGAGCCAGTGGCCTTTGGCCTGGGAACCTGAGGATAGGAAGGGGACCCAGCAAGACCCAGGGGCACCCATCAAGGATCAGGAGGCTCAGAGGTGGGAAGAAGCGGAAGGAGCCAGAAAGAAGGGAGGGGAACCTTCCAGCAAAGCTGTCAGCCCAGAGAACATGGTCTTAAGGAGGCTGGGGTTGGGGGCGGGTACAGCGGCTGAGGAAGCTCATTTTTGAGCATACCAAACACCTTGCCGGGCTCTTTGAAGAGCAGGGGGAGGACAGTTGGACAGTTTGAGCTGTGTCATGTACAAACAATCACAGGCAAGGTCCACACCAGGCTCAAGCTCAACTGTCTTCATCCTAGACTGCCTGGGCCAAAAGGAAAAGGGAAAGATCAGTGATGGGGGGTAGGGATCCAGAAAGGGTACTTACAAATCTCGGGAGCCTCGTCAGATCCATCTGGGCAGTCCCTCTCACCATCACACCGCCAGCCTTTTGAGATACAGGTGATCTGGTCTCTGCAGGCAAACTGCTTGGGGCTGCAAGTCTTAGGGACTAGGGCCAAGGGAAGAAAACAGGGGTGTGAATAGGGGTGGAGGCCAGCTCCACGGTCTGAAAACCCTCAAGGGTTCCTCCTCCTTCTTCAGGCAGTAGCAGTCTCCAACCAGCCCA
>SJXQ01009036.1:212631-228441 GCA_006408695.1 Aepyceros melampus
GTGCAGAAAGAGCTACGCGGCAATCCTCCGAGTGCGCATGCGCTGATTTGGCGCGCTGCCCTGGGGAGGGGGAGTCAGAGGAGCGACAAGATTCGGAGCTCTGGCGAGCGGTCCGAGAGCGGGGCTTCCTGGGGCCCCGCTGGTTGGTTTTGGGCCTGGAGTGCCCATTCCCCTGACTGGGCTCTTCTGCCTGGCGCTCGAGAACTGAAGCGGCGAGAGGGATCGGGCAGGGGGCAAGGAGAGCTGAGCCGCTTGGCTTTGAAACTCGGTGTCTCGCCCTAGGATTTCAGGCCCCGTCTGGGGATCTAGAGATCAGGAGGTGTGGACCGAGGCCTGATCTCCTGGGGGAACCCTGACTGTGACTCCACTGCCTGGGGTGGGGGCGGGTTGGGGGCCGCCTGACCACGGGGAAGATGCGGGGAGAGGCTGAGCTTTGATTTGGAGACATTGTCAGACCCGGACCGGGATTGGGGCCTGCGGCGGAGGGGGGCGGGGTGGGGGAGGGGCCGAGAAGGCCCGCCCCCACCTCGCTCCAGGGCTCGGCGTAAACAGGGGCACCCGCGGGGACACGCCGGAGCTTGTCCGCCTGCCTAGGGCTTGGGGATGGAGCCCACCTTAGCACCCGCCCTGTCTTGCTCGCCTGGCACTGGGCGCGGGAGGGGCAGGCCCTGGTTAGGAGGGCGATGAGTCACCAGCGGGTGGGGCTGAGGAAGGTCCACGCCTCTTCGTCCCAAGAGGTCGGGGCTCATTTATTTTTTTGTTTGGTGTTTTGTTTTTTTATACCTTCTGACTGGCTTTCCACCAAGTCGGGGTTTTAAATTCCGAGCAATGGGGATTTGGAATAAGATGAGGGACTCTTGGACCTCTGTTTCCAGGCCTCGAGTTCTTCTAAGGAGGTGTCTGCTGGGTCCCGGACCTTTGTCCTAGGCAGAGTCCACAAGGGACTCCTAGCTCGGAGTCCACGGGGCGCCGGGCGGCTCCCGGAGCCCAACACCGTGCTTCTGGCCACTGCCCCCTTCTGGGGGTGTTTTCCCGCTGTACTTCGGATGTCTGACTTTCTGGTGTCTGGAAGTCGGAGTTCAGGGAGACAGCCAGCGATGCTGGCTGCCAGAAACTGACGTTAGAGTTGAGGGAGGCTTGCGCCACCCTTCTCCCTTTTAAAATTCTAGTCCAGGAAAGGCCCCACATCTTCACTCCAGTCGGGCCCTGGCAGAAAGCAGAGCAGCATGGAGGGCTTGTCTGTTGAGAGAAGCGACAGCTAGAGAAGAATTCAGCAGCAGCTAGACCTTTCCTCCAAACCAGAGCTTCCTCCGGGCGAGCTTTGCTCAGGGCCAAGGCCACCTGCCTTTAGTCTCCCTGGCGGGAAACCTTAGAGTTTTTGCCAACCGGTCTTCTGGGCCTTTCTCTATCGATCTTACAAACCTGGGCTCAGGACTTACCATTTTTTCCTTTGAAATAGAGCTCAGATTTTTCCTCCGTTTCCACTGCCTGAGTTTCTCTGGTCCGGGGTGGGGTCTTATTCATCCCTGCATCCAGACCTCATGGGCTAACACATGTAACATGGGTCACATGGCAGGAGCTTACTAAAGGTTTTTAATGAACACCTACTAAGTTCCTTCTCCCAGAACCCCTTCCCCATATTGTCATCCAAGTAAAGTCAGATAGAAACAGAGTCCAGGGGACTTCCCTGATGGTCCAGTGGATAAGAGTCTGAGCTCCCAATCCCTGGTCAGGGATCTAAGACCCCATACACTGCAACTGCTGAGCCTGTGCACCACGACTAGAGAGCCCACACAGGCTGCAGTTAGAGAAGCCCAAGCATTGCAACGGAGACCCAGCACCGCCCAAAGGAAAAAAAGAAACAGACTTCAGGCAGCTTTGAGAGGGAAAAGCTAGCTGGAGTGACCATACATAGCCTGAGAAGGCTATGAGGGGGGCAGCCTGTTTCTCGGCTCTCCCTGATACTTCTCTTATGCAGGTGAATCTTCCTGAAACTGCTTCCTCTGTTTCTTCCTGGCTGAGAAACCTCTATTGGGTGTCCATAGCAACAGAATGATCACATGTCAACTCTTCTTCCAGTCTTGGCCTTCTAGGATCTGGCCTCAGCCAGCACATGGACACTTCTCACTTGCAAACCTCCCAGTCCCTGCTGTCTCCTGGATATGACTGTGTGTTTATTTTTATTAACTTTATATTGTAAAAAAAAAAAAATACTTAGTGGTTGCAAAACTCAAGAGTATAGGAAGGTACAAGGTGAAAAGTAAACTTGCCACACTTCATGCTCCCATTCTTCAGTCCCACCCTCAGAATAACCACTACTAAGAGTTCCCTGGGTCTCCTTCCAAGAGATTTTTTAAAAAACAATAAACAGAATTTCCTGGTGGTACAGTGGTTAGGATTCCATGCTTTCACTGCCTGAGGCCTGGGTTCAGTTCCTGGTCAAGGAACCAAGATACTGCAAGCTACTTGGTGCAGCCAAAATAAATGAATAATAAACAAATATAAATAAACATCTTTTAAAACTGCAAATCAGCTCATTATGTATATACTGTTCTGGAACTTGCTTTTTCTCAATTACCTCATCTTGATCCCTTTCCCATTGTACACACACCCCTAAGTCGCTCTTTACATGGACTACTTGGGATCTCCTTGCTTGGATACTCCATAGTCTACTGGGATTGTTGGGCACTCGGGTTATTTCCAATGTGTGAAGTGCTGAGGTTAAGACGAGAGAATGCATATTTCTACCTGAGCCTTTACTTATACTCTGCTCTCAGCTCCTTCCTACTCTCCTCAGCAAGGCTCTCCTGTTATTTTCACTCTGCCCATCTCTCCTGTACCAAGCTTGCTCTGAAGACAGCCTCAGTACCTAGAATTTGGCACTTAATTTTGTGATTTTTTTTGTCTACCATCAGACCATAAACTCCCTATGGGCAGGTATCATGTCCCTTTACTTATTTGTATCCACACAGTATTAGGACCTCTTGATTGTTAAGTTGGTGAGCTTACAGGAGTGTTAGGGCTAGGGGTGTCTGCACTGGTAAAGGAAACCATCATGATTACCGTCAATCGGATGTGACTGTAAGAACTGTCTCCATATTTCTCCTATAGCAACCATTATGCAGTCCCTCTCTGCCTCAACTTCTTCTCTTTCTCCCCACTTCTACTCTAAAGAAGCTTTTTCCATCTTCAAATCTTTGGGTTGGAATTATAACCAAATAGAGGAAACCATAGGGCTTCCCTGGTAGCTCAGAGGTTAAAGCGTCTGCCTGCAATGCGGGAGACCCGGGTTCGATCCCTGGGTTGGGAAGATCCCCTGGAGAAGGAAATGGCAACCCACTCCAGTATTCTTGCCTGGAGAATCCCATGGACGGAGGAGCGTGGTGGGTGACAGTCCACGAGGTCGCAAAGAGTTGGACATGACTGTGCAACTTCACTTCACTTCAGGGGAAACCACAGAGGAATTAATTCTGTGAAATTTATAATCATATGATCAGGTTATCAAGAATGGCGACAGCAGGCAAAAAAAATTGGTGGAGAGAATACCTCGTTTTGGGGGGATCTCCCAGCAGATTATTAAACATGTCCCTTTCCTTCCCTAGTGGCTCAGAGGGTAAAGCATCTGCCTGCAATGCGGGAGACCTGGGTTCAACCCCTGGGTCAGGGAAGATCCCCTGGAGAAGGAAATGGCAACCTATTCCAGTATTCTTGCCTGGAGAATCCCATGGATGGAGGAACCTGGTAGGCTACAGTCCATGGGGTTGCAAAGAGTTGGACATGACGGAGCGACTTCATTTTCCTTTCCACTTTCCTTTTCCTGAGTGTAACAGGAACTGAGAAAGGGGCATTAAGGGGGCAGCCCTGGAATTGAATGTCAGGCCAGAGGTTGGCACCACCTAGCGGTCAGATAAAGAAGTGTAAACAGGGAAAATGGGAAGGGTTTGTTGGAAGATGGGAAGAGAACCAAGATTTATTGAGTACTTTCTATATACCAAGACCAGGCAGTAGATTTTACATGGATTACTTCATTTAAGTTTTACAACTACATTGTGGCATAGATGTTATTTTCAGTTTGTAGATATGGAAATATCTCAGAAAAGGCAGATTTGAGAAATCTGCTTCAAATCACAGTGTGGATTGGAGCCCGGTTTCCTTTCATTTAAAAAACATTTATTAGGTATCTCATATGGGCTTCCCTGGTGGTTCAGAGGTTAAAGTGTCTGCCTGTAATGCAGGAGACCTGGGTTCGATCCCTTGGTCTGGAAGATCCCCTGGAGAAGGAAGTGGCAACCCACTCTAGTAATCTTGCCTGGAGAATCCCATGGATGGAGGAGCTTGGTGGGCTATAGTCCACAGGTCGCAAAGAGTCAGACACGACTGAGTGACTTCACTTTCACTTACGTGCCAATTACATTGGTAGGCACTAGAGATGAGATGGAAACACGCAGTCTCAGCCTTCAAGGTGTGTGCAGGTTAATGGGGTTGAGCAACTAGATCATTGACAGTTACAACAAAGAACCTTAATGCATAGGATAAAGGCACATGGCACAGAGGGCCATGGGAACCAGGGCAGGATACCTATCCCAGATAAGAGGGCAGAGTGGATGATACCAAGCTATGTGTTGAAAGAGAGGAAGGAGATGGCCAACAATGAAAGAAAGAAAGGGTGTTTTAGGCTACAGGACAGGCAAAGACATGTAGGCATGAAGAAATTTGAAACACTTGAGGCAAATGTGGTATGGTGGAAGCTTAAGGTACCTGTTGGGGGAGATAATGGATGAGGTATTAGAGAGCCTAATCACAAAAGGTGATGTTAGCCACACTAAGGACTTAGAATTTTTATCTGAAAGTAGAAGGGGGATTCCCTGGTGGTCCAGTGCTTAAGACTCTGCACTCCCAATACAGGGGGCCTGGGTTTGATTCCAGGGAACTAAATCCCACGTGCCACAACAAACACTTCATGCAACCAAATAAATAAAAAATAAATATTAAAAATAAATGAAAGTACAGGGGAACCAGGTGAGAAATTGAATGAAGCCCTTACTGCACCAGCTGCAGAGCTGAAGAGGTAGAGGATTCCAGGCTAAGAAGTAGGATCAAGTATATTGATTGCTTATCATGTTGGCCTAGAGGATAGTAACAGAGTAACAAGGAAAGCTGGGTCTAGAAACTGTGGCTCACATTAGAATGTTCTCAAGTTTTCAGATTTTGGCAGCACATTTAAATCAACTGGGGAGCTTTTAAAATCCCAATGCTAACAGAAAAATAAAAATAAAAACAATTCCCCAATGCCAGAGGACTTTACTACTTGACTTTGAGACTTGTTCAGTTCAGTTCAGTCGCTCAGTCGTGTCCAGCTCTTTGCGACCCCATGAATCGCAGCACGCCAGGCCTCCCTGTTCATCACCAACTCCCGGAGTTCACCCAGACTCACGCCCATGGAGTCAGTGACGCCATCCAGCCATCTTATCCTCGGTCGTCCCCTTCTCCTCCTGCCCCCAATCCCTCCCAGCATCAGAGTCTTTTCCAATCAGTAGACAATGATAATCAAGACACTATGGTTCCGGGATGAGGTCTGACAAACAGATCCATGGGATAGAATAGAGAGCCAGAAACAGACTAACACACTTAAAGGTCATTTAATCCTTTCTTAAATTTGGCTTGTGCTGGGCCTTAGTTGTGACACACAAGGTCTTCGATCTTTGTTGCAGCATGTGTTGCAGTGTGCAAACTCTTAATTGGCCTGTGGGATCTAGTTTCTCAACAGAGATCAAACCCAGTTCCCCTGTGTTGGGAGCTCGGAGCATTAGCCACTGGACCACTGGACCAGAGAAGTCCCAAAGGTCATTTAATCTTGATGAAGATGTCAAAGCAATCCACTGGGGAAAGGAATATGTTTTCAACAAATGTGTTGGAACAATAAGTGAATCATGACCTCTACCTCACATCATATGCAGAAATTAATTCAGATTAATCATAGACCTAAGCCATAACAGCTAAAATCATAAAGTTTTTAAGTGAAAACACAGAATATCTTCCTGACTTGGAAGTAGGTAAAAAGTTATGTTATAGAAAGCAATAACCATAAAAGAAAATAAATTGATGTAGGAAACATCAAAATTGAAAATGTCTGTTATCAAAAGACACCATTAAGAAAATGAATAAGTAAGCCAGAAAATAAGCAAAATATTGATTTCACAAAGAACTAGTATTCAGGATACATAAAAATTCCTATAACATAGTAATAATAAAAACACCCCATTTTAAAAAATGGACAAAACATTTGAACAGATACATCATAAAACAACATATATGAATGCCCAATAAGCACATGAAAAGTGCTCAATATCTCTAGTCATCAAGAAAATGCAAATTAAAACCACAGTGAGATAATTCTCCACATTCACCTAAACGGTTTTACTTTTAACAACTGACAATACCAAACGCTGAGAACGTAGAGCAACAGGAATTCTCTTACAGTGTTGGGAATGTACTATAAATTTGGAGTAATATATAGCAGCTTCTTATATTAAGCATATACCTACCCCATGACCCAGCAATTATACTCTTAGTTATTTATTCAAGAGAAGTGAAAACATATGGTTACACAAAGATTCGAAGAATGTTCATAGCAGTTTTCTTCATGATAGCCAAAAACTGGCTGTGGCTCAGGTGCCTATCATCTTTTTTATTTTTAAAGGACAAAGTATCTGTGGTATATCTTTACCATGAGATATTAGTAATAAAATGGACACATTATGGATACATACAACACCACAATAAATCTCAAGACACAGAGAGTAAAAGAAGCCAGACATGAAAGCACATCCTGCTTTATTCCATTTATATGGATTCTAAAATAGACAAAACAAACCTATGGTGGAAAGAATCAAAACAGTGGCTCCCCCAGGGGGTGTGTTGAGGATAATGATGTACATCCTGGTAGGAGTGTAGATGTCATACAGAAATGAAGAGGTAGGGCCAGGATTTGAAGCCAGGTGGCCTGGCCCCAGAGGCCATGGTTTTAACTACCACGCTACATTGCTTTTCTCCATGTATGCTACAGCCTCGGGTGTGGATGAGATTGTGAAGACAGGAGACTGAGAAGGAGCACCGAGACAGGTCGGAGGAAGACTAGGAGAGAGGGGCCGTGAAACCAGTGGGGGAAGTGCTCATTCAAGAGTGGCGAGCAGTGTTGAAAACTGCTGAATGGTCCGGCAAGAGAAGGACAGGGCCAGGTCATTATTCTAGGAGGGCACGTGTGACACGGGCCAGGGCAGTTTCATTGGACTGGTAGAGGCGGTAGGCAGCTTGCAGTGTTCTGAGGAGGTGAGGAAGGAAAGACAGAGAATGTGAATAACTTTCCCAAGAAGTGTGGCTGCTCCAGGGAAGAGAGAAAGGCAAGACAGTAATTAGAGTGCTAGTTAAAGGGCTGGAATGTCCTTGCAGAGGCTCAATCCTGACCACAGCTGACTCCATCCAGACGCCTGCCTTTGCCCACCCACCAGGGCTTCCACTTATCCTTCTGTGGGGTGAAGGTCTGTTGGCCACAGTTGGCCCCTGACAGCCACAGAGCTTCATTTGAGAACTTGAGATCAGCTGACACCACCATTGCTCATATCCCGTATCCTTGGCAGGCCTCAGTGGGCGCCTACCCTTCTCCACTCAGCCTAGTCCTTCCTCTTCCTGATCACCCTTGTGCTGCTCCCCAATCCCTTCCTTGTACAGGGTCCTGGGCCACTCTTGGCTCAGATTATCCTTGTCCCTCTTTACTTGTCTGAAATGTGGCTCTTCCCTGAGGACACTTTTTTTTTTTTAAGAGATATCATTTATTCTCCCAAGTGAACAAGTCAGGTGACTGTGGGAGCATGGACAGTCAGCCAGTTCTGTGCTCACCATTTCTTATCATCAGTGTGGCTCCACCGAAGTCTCAGGGATGCATTGAGCAGCAAGTAACAGAAGACCCAATTAAAGTAGACTGAACAAAGAGTTCTAGAACAGACCTGGGACTGTTTGATTCATTAAGAGTTTTCTACCTCTTCACACTGCTACTCTGTCCTCAATGGCTGATGGTCTCTTTCCTCAGACATCACATGTAGTCTCGATAATGAAGAAAAACAAAATCTTTCCCAAGCTTCCCACAAACTCCTATTAGCCAGGATAATGGAAACGCCATGTTGGTAAGACCAATGAGATTCATCCCCTAAACACATGGAGGGGAACACCTGTATATAATCCAGATTTTGCCAACAAGGGAGAAAGACTCGCTGCTGAGCAGGCATCATCAGTGCTTGCCTTGGTAGTCATACAAATTCCTCTTCCTTTTAAGGGTCAGCTATCGCACCCTCTGTTGACAAGATGAGTGGCATACTGCTTAAGGGCAACAGGGCTTGTGCCAGACTAACTGGATGCGAATCCCAGCTCGCTTGCCAGCTCTTTGGCTGTGGGCAGATCACTTAAACTTTCCACACTGCAGCTTCCTGATCTGTAAAAACAGGGCTACTAGCTCTATCCAACAGAACTTTCTGTGATGATGGAAGGAAATGTCCCATGTCTGTGCTAATTACAGTAGCCACTAGCCATATGTGGCTGCTGAGTGTTTGAAATGTGGCGAGTACATGTGAGGGATTGTTTTTTCATGTTTGTGTATTTATGTATGTATGTAGCTGCTAACTCAATGGACGTGAGTCTGAGTGAACTCCGGGAGTTGGTGACGGACAGGGAGGCCTGGCGTGCTGCGATTCATGGGGTCGCAAAGAGTCAGACACGATTGAGCGACTGAACTGAACTGTAGCTGCTGCTAAGTCACTTCAGTCGTGTCCGACTCTGTGCGACCCCATAGATGGCAGCCCACCAGGGTCCCCCATCCCTGGGATTCTCCAGGCAAGAGTACTGGAGTGGGCTGCCATTTGCTTCTCCAGTGGCTGCACTGGGTCTTAGTTGTGAAACATGGGAAGTTTAGTTGCAGCATGTGGAATCTAGTTTCCTGACCAGGGATGGAACCTAGGCCCCCTGCACTGGGAGCGTGGAGTCTTAGCTGCTGGACTATGAGGGAAGTCCCAAGAACTGTTTTTTTTTGTTTTTTTTTTAATGAAAATTAAATAGTCACATTTGACAAGTGACTTGGCTTCCCTGATAGCTCAGTTGGTAAAGAATCTGCCTGCAGTGCAGGAGACCCTGGTTCGATTCATGGGTTGGGAGATCCGCTAGAGAAGGTATAGGCTACCCACTCCAGTGTTCTTGGGCTTCCCTTGTGGCTCAGCTGGTAAAGAATCCTCCTGCAATGAGGGAGGCCTGGGTTTGATCCCTGGGTTAGGAAGATCCCCTGGAGAAGGGAACAGCTACCCACTCCAGTATTCTGGCCTGGAGAATTCCATGGACTATATAGTCCTTGGGGGTCACAAAAAGTGGGACATGACTGAGCGACTTTCACTTCACCACACTGGGCACATAGTTCTAATTCATAGTACTGTTGTAAGATAAAATGTGCAGTACTTGGATGATTTAAAAAGCAGGAATTGAAGTAACACATAAACTCTCATAAATGTTAGTTATTACTTTTGCCGCCATCCACTGATGTCCTGGTCATTTGCCCACTCTCCTTAAAGAAAGACTATGGCATCTGATTCACTGTCTTCCTTGCCACCTCAGGTCTTTAGCAAACCCAGGTGGCTTCAATGTTCATGCAGGTAGTCCAGCACCCTGGTCTCTTCAACTCCAGTGACCCACCTCCATTTTGCCACAGCCACTCACTCCCATAGCCACAACCTCTACCACACCCTCCCAGGAGAGCTCAGTGGAATCTCACCCCTTTGTCTCTGACCACACATGCCAACCTTTCGATTCCTTCCTTCCCTTGCTCCCAGGAAGTCTGATCTTTAGGTTGGTTGGGACTTCTAGTTCCTTGACTCTATTCTTTCCTTTCCCACTGGCTCTTGTCTTTACTTCTCTTCCTAACCAGGTTGATTCCACAATGCTTCACTTCTCCTCCTCCATATGGTACCCCTCTTCATTATCATTAACCTTCTGAACATTTCTCCTGGTTTCAGATTTACTGTTTAAATCCATTCTCCACACTGCAACCAGGGTAGTTTCTCTACTAAAACTCATCATTTTGCTCACCTGCCCTAAATCCTCTGCTGTTCCCCATTGCCACCTATCACCCATTTCCAGAGGTGCCATGCTCCCACAGCATCCATGCTTTTGCACATGCTAGACTCCTTCCTGATTTACCTCTCCTCTTGTTCTTGGTCTGAATAACTTCTTTTTTTCCCTTTTAGATTCAGTTTGTCTGCACATTGTTAGAGCTTGGAGTTGAGGCCGCTGGCCAATGAACTCACAAGTGTAGGTAGTGTTTTACACAAGGGTGCAAGTTTTTTGCTAACACCACAAGGGTCTCTGGCCCAATGAGTGGAGTTGGATAGTAGTAATACTTGCTACAAAAATATGATTTTAAGGAATGAAAGCTAATTTAAGGAGGTGAAAACACTTTAAAAGTAGCCCTTTTTTCCTCTCTTCTTCAATATTTTTAACTCTTCAGGCAGTACTTGACTTTTCTGTTTTCTCAGTTCATATATCCTACTCTGAAATCCTAAGAAGAGAGCGCACTCAGTGGGTCTGACGTGGATGCGCGCCCGGGAAGTTCTGCGCATGCGTGGCACCAGCTCCCGAGAACACCCGTGGGAGGTCATGCCGGATCTCTACTTCTACAGAGATCCTGAAGAGATTGAAAAGGAAGAGCAGGCAGCAGCTAAGAAGGCTGTGACCAAGGAGGAATTTCAGGGTGAATGGGCTGCTTCAGCTCCAGAGTTCACTGCTACTCAGCCTGAGGCGGCAGACTGGTCCGAAGGCATGCAGGCGCCTTCCGTGCTATTCAGCAGTTCCCCACTGAAGACTGGAGTGTGCGCCGCCTCCCACTGAAGACTGGAGTGCTCCGCCTTCCACTGAAGAATGGTCTGCAGCTCCACCGCTCATGGGTAGGAACCACCACTGAGTGGTCCTAAGCTGTTCTTCCAAACACTTGTAGAATGTCCACAGACTTCCGCCAAAATGGAAATCTGGTTGATGGAAAATAACTGTTGCTAAAAAAAGAAAAGATTCCGTTTGGGCATCACCTCCCTGATCTCTGCTATCCCCTAACCAAGTTTAGGTGCCCCTCCCACATGCTCCCATGGCACCCTGTGCTTCACTGGAGTCACAGTCCTAATGATGCTGGGCTGTGATATATAAGATACCATTGTTAAAAATCTGACTCCCTGTCTTGCTATGAAAGCCTGAGAACAGACGCCCAACAAACTGTTACTGAATTGACTGGACATAGATTTTGGAAGGATTGCTTGCTACCAATTCAATTCACTTTTTTAAAGGTGGAGGGATTTGAATGTGTTTGTATGTTGGGAGTTAAGAGCTATAATAAGGAACTGCCTGGTGGTCGAGTGCTTAGGACTTGGCACTTTCACAGCTGAGGATCCAGGTTCAATCCCTGGTTAGGGAACTAAGATCCTGCAAGCTGTGGGGTGTGACCAAAAGAAAATGACCTGCAATAATTAGTGAATGAGAGGCAGGAGATTTGGAGGATGGAGGGGACAATGACTGGAACAGTGCCCAGGGAGGCAGGTGAGGTCCTGAGCACAGATGGAGGAACATCCTTCCGGCAGGGGAAGAGACAGGCTCTCCTGTCTGTTGAAATGTCTGTTGTCAGGGAGCAGGAAACTGGAGGAGTTTCCAATTGACAAGTCTCTGTTCCCTTTAATCTAAATGGTGAGTTGGGGTCAAGGTGAATGGAAATTTGGGGGGAAGAGCAAAGGCCTGGGAGACACAGCTGCCTAAGGACCCAAAGCCGCTTCCCACACTTCTGTGAACTTTTCCTCCCATCCCTCAGTCCCCCACCTACAAATCCCAGGCTGCTGTCCAGTGCTCCTGAATGTGGCCTGCATTCATCTTGGCTGTGAAATGTACTAAGCCCCTGCCATTAATCCTTCACTAAGTTTAGTCCTCATATAAGAGAATATAAGTAAAACAGCCCACCCCAGGTACACAGTAAACACGAGGTAAATGGTAGTCTTTGTACTGACAAGCAAGGATAAACTGTTGTTTTTTTTCTAGCTGCATAGCAGCATTTACAGGATGATACATGCCCCTGCCCTCCAGGAGCTTATTTCCTTGTCAGAGAAGGATGTACCCATATGATAATTAAAAAGCAATACAAAGTGATATGTGATAGTTATTGTCTGGTCGCTAAATCATGTTTCTCTCTCTATCTTTTTTTTTTCCATGTCCAACTCTTTTGCCACCCCATGGACTATAGCCCACAAGTCTCCCCTGTCCATGGGATTTCCCAGGCAAGAATACTGGAGTGGGTTGCCATGCCCTTCTCCAGGGTATCTTCCTGACCCAGGGATTGAACCTGTGTCTCCTGCATTGGCAGGTGGATTCTTTATCACTGAGCCACCAGTGAAGCCCCGTGTGATGGTTACCAACACCCAAATGGCGCTTTGTTTTTGACCACAACCAGCACTGAAAAGTATCTTTTCCATTAAGACCTAGGACTCAAATCAATATATAAAGTGAAACAAATTTCATTAGACACTACTTATCCTTACTTTGTGTCATGCATTCTGGTATTTTCTATTGTATTCTACTTTGTTTTTAAACAGTGGTGGTCAAGACTCACTGTGATGGGTTGAACTGTGCCTCTCAAAAATTCATATATTAGTATGTTGAAATCATATATCCCTCAAAAATTCATATTCATAGGAGGTACCCTCTGTCCCTCAGAATGTGACCTTATTCAGAGATACAGTCTTTACAGAGGAAATCTTTAGGGTGGGCCCTAATCCAATATGACTGGTGTCTTTAGAAAAAGGGGAAATTTGTGAATTCACTGGCAGTCCAGTAGTTAGGACTTGGTGCTTTCATTGCCAGGGCCCTGGGTTCGACCTCTGGTCTTGGAACAGGATCCTATGTGGCTTGGCAACAGAGGGGGGAAATTTGGAGACAGACTTGCATGCAGGGAGGATACCACATGAACAGGAAGATGGCTATCCACAGGCGTAGGAGAGAGGCCTGGAATGAGTCCTCTCGGTTCTCAGAGGGGACCAACCCTGCCAACACACTGATCTTGGGCTTCTAGCCTTCGGTACTCTGACAGAGTGAACTCCTTTGGTTGGTTAACTCCCTGCCTCAGCAAAAAAGTACACTCACCTGATTGATTTCGTGACTCACTATTGGGTTGCAACCTGCAGTTCCCAGACTGCAACATTATTTTTTCTCTGCTTTTCCTCCTGCTTCTTCACAGCCACTGGTGGGATGGCAGGGCCTGGAGGAGGGTGAGGCAAGCAAGGAACCAACTCTCAGGGTCATGCAAGTGGAGGTGTCGTTACCAGTAGTCTAGCCAACTCCACACTTATATGACCTGAAAGTGAGCACCTCCTCCAACTCAGCACCCTCAACACCTCACCCTGGCTAGGTCGTGTCAAATAGGTACAATCTTTGTCTCCATTTGAGAGGTTGACACACAGTCACAAAGCTTTTAAGTGGAGTTTGACCCACATCAGATATGTCTATAATTCCTCTGATGACATCACAGTCTCCCCATCTGTGCAATCAGTTAGAGAAGATGATAATAAATACTGTTTTACTACTTGTATGTGCTTCTCACCTTCCTATCCCCTAAAGGAGTCAAAGTTAAAGACTTGAGTTCATGCCTCCTCTCCTCTTGCCAAAGTTCTGAGGGACATGGCCCTCTGGAGACCCCTAGGTGGCAAGGCCTGAGTTTAGTCACTGTCTCTGGATGTCGGCAGGCAAAGTGGGTGCCCTGGAGCGCACACAGAATGCATGTGTCGTGAGTGCCTTTGTGCACATAGTGTGGTGACCGATCGCAGCACAGCCAGCCATAGAAACCTAAGGACAGGATCCCCGCCTGCCATCTCCACCCCAGCTCTCCCTCCTTTCCAACTGGCTGCCTTACAGACACAATAAATATATAAACACACATCTCCAACAGCCTCTGCCTTTGTGGCATTAATATTACCCTCAAATCTGGGGATCCTATGTAAGATAGAGGCTCTTCTGTCTTTCTCCTGCCTGGCTAGTTCTGGGACAATAAATAATGTCTAACGTTTACTGTGTACCAGGCATCATTCACATGTATTATTGCATTTCACTCTCACAGCTTTGTAAGTTAAGGCTATTATTTGCACCATTTTACAGACAACAAAACTGAAGCACAAATAGTAAACAGCCCAGAGTTGTGCAGCTAGCACTGCTGGCAGGATCTGAACCCATGCAGCCTGTCTCCAGGGGCCAAGTCTTAACCCCTACCTACCCTCTGCCTGGCTGGGCACTCCGACCTGCACATACTTGCCCATCCACGTGGATGGGACGGGGAGGAGCCAGGTTCTGGGAATCAGATGGGACACCAGGGGGCAGCATAAGCCTGGCTTTGGCCCCTGAGCCCAGCCCTGTTTAGGGAGAGAGGAGGGGAGTAGAAACTGCCTCCCACCTTCCACTGCTCCTCAGAGACCACCCTTTCCCATACTCGTCTCTCAGGTTTGGGGGCTTGAAGGTCCCTTTGCTTCCTTCAGCTCTTCCTCCAGCCAAAGCTTCAAAAACCATCCAGTAGTGACAATGATGACTCAGAAGCTGAGCAAGCCTTGTGCGTGTGAGTGTGTGTCCTTGTGACTGCATGTGGCTCTGAGTGCTGACATGTCTGTGAGCCTGCCTGCACATGTGTGTAAGCATGTGTGTGTGTGGGAGGGAGTGTCCTTCTGGCTGGGGAAGTTGTCTACATGCACGTTTATTTCTGGGTGTGTCTCAGTGTTTACCCCAGAAACAGATAGGAACTTTGCCAAGGTTGCACAGCAGACTCATATTCAAACTTGTCCCTTGGGAACCTACAGGCAGCAACTCCAGCTTGCCGCTGGCTCCTACCTGGGTCTCCGGAGTAGTACCCCATGAGGAGGTGGCGGAAAGGATTTTCAGTCCCAGGCACCCCTGGAGGCCTACAGGATTGTGAGCTTCACAGCCCCCTCCCCCACTCCCTCCCATCAGCGGGTCACGAGACCTCTAGGGCGTTCCCCACCCAGGAGGGAGGGGAACCGAGGAGTCCCAGCTCCCCGGCCGCTTTCAGGGTCTTCCACTGGAGGGAGCGCAGAGCCAGAGGGATTTCTTTTTCCAGAGCCCCCTGCCCGCTCGGTGGGGTGGGGAGCCCAGTCCCTCTTGAGCCCAAACCCCCAGCCCTTGCAAAAGTTTGAGTATGGGAGGTGTAGTTTGTGGTGGCTTGTCTCTGCTTGATATTAGGTGACTTTCTGGAGGAAAGCTGATTGTTTTCATGGGGGACAGAGTAAGTGGGGATCAGCCTTTCCTCCAGCCTGGCACCAGGGGCCCCCAAGCCCCAGCCCATGCTCCCCTACTCCATACCAGAGGCACACATGCTCACCCCACTTTCTTCCTCTTCCTCCTCCAGCCCACTTTCTCTTCTCTGTGTCGTCAGAGCTCCAGGGAGGGACCTGGGTAGTCGGAGAAGCCGGAAACAGCGGGCTGGGGCAGCCACTGCTTACACTGAAGAGGGAGGACGGGAGAGGATTGTGTGTGTGTGTGTGTGTGTGTGTGTGTGTGTGTGTCTGTGTTCTTTTTGGTGGTGGTGGTGGAGGAGGGGTGCTAGCAGGGCCAGTCCTGAACCCGCTGGACAGAGCTACAGACCCATGGGGCCTGGCAGAGCCCGCTGAGAGAGGGAGACGACAACAGAGGGGTTGCCAAGGTGAGGGGATGCCTCCAAGGAGGGAGGGTGGGGGGCCTCTGCCCATGGCA
>SJXQ01009036.1:243988-345051 GCA_006408695.1 Aepyceros melampus
GCCCAGCCGATGCCCAGCCCTCTCCGCCAGCCTACTTGCCTGCCCCCCTCCCCATCCACACACAAAGCGTCCCCCTTCCCCTTCAGGCTCTTCCAGTTCCAAGCTGGCAACCCCACTCCAGCTCCTCGCCTGCTCCACCCTCTTGCATTGGCACAACTTCCAGCCAAGCTTCCGTTCTTGGTGGCTCTCCTCTTCCTGCTCCCCTTTGTCCCCTATTCTCTGTCTCCCTGCTCCCCTAGCTTCCCCCTCACAGATTAGAGGTTGGACTCTCCCTACTGGGAACAGCCCTGCAGGCTCCCCCCTCCTCAACTCAAGGCCTGCTGGCTGGAGCCCCATCATCCTGCCCTCCTCCTCCCAGCTGGCCCCAGGACACCAGGATTGCTGTGTGGGGCCTGGGTAGTGGGGTGCTTGGGGACAGCACTGCTTGCTGCCTCACCTGCGAGAGGCGGCTTCGCAGGCACACAGGGGCTGAGGCGGCCTACGCGGTCGTGGGAGACGAGGCGGGCTAGCCGCAGCCCCTCATCCATCAGTGTCTGCTGCAGGATGTGGCGGCTCCACAGCCCGTGGGCTGGCAATGCCAGAGGCAGGTCAGCAGGGGGCGGCGTCAGCCTTGGACATGACCCCACAGCTGTGGGCATGGGCACGGATCAGGTAAGGGACCATAGCAACAGAACCCCCACCCTCAACCACACAGCCAGGCCCAGAGGCCCAGATCCACTGGCCCCTATCCGGCCAGGCCTCCCAACCCTGCTCCAGGCAGTTGCCTCCTGGTGCCCTCCTCCCGTGCCCTCTACCCCCACAGTAAGAAGGGTTGTGATACACACTCACCCTGCATGTGCCCATCCAGGCTCTCCCCAGACAGACTGGCGCTGTCTTCCTCCAGGCTGGGGCGGAATGGGGGAGCATAGGATTCAGGGCCGGGAGGAGGCTGCTGGATTTCAGAGTGACTTTGTTCTCCAACCTGTGGATGCCCCAAATAAGGAAATGAGGACTGGCAAGGGAGTGGGCTGGGGACGGCTGCCTAACCCCCGATGTCTGCCCTGGAAAACCCACCTCTTGTTTCAGTTTCTTCAGTGGCGGGCCTCCCAGTTCTTCAGGGTGGAGCCTGCAAAGATTGAGAAGAACAAGGACAGTGAGGCTGGGGAGAGACACCTGGCAGACACAGAATCTAAAATGCATTGTTTCCAGAATCTGGAAAGAAGCTAGCTAAGCAGGTGTACCCAGCTCAGGAGCCACTGCTGCAGGGGGCGAGGGGGTCTGAGATGGATGGGAGGAGGGGCCAGACCTCAGACAAGTGGAGAACGGGCCGGACCTCACACATGTGGACTTGGTCAAAGCAAGGCGGGTGGGAAGCAGGATGAGAGGCACCTGAACGGGAAGGCAGGATATGACCCAGCTCCTAGGCACAGGAATCTGATGGAGGAAGAACCTAGAGAAGGGGGTCTCACCTGGAACCCTTCAAGGAGGACAGGTAGGTGCTCTCTCGGGCCACTTGGCGGGACAGGGAGAAGAGTTCCACCCTCCGCAGTAAGAGGGTGTTGTCCCTCATGCAGAACTGGGCAGCAGCCTCGTTGATGGTCAGCTGTAAAGAGGACCACCAGAGCAGTCAGAATCCTGACTCACCCTTGCCCAGACCTCCTCCCTCCCCTTCTCCATCAGACAAATGAGACCATCCATCTGATGCTTGCTTGGGTTACTGACACTACCAGGAGTTTCCTGGGGGAGGAAGACAGAGGGCAGCACCCAGAGCTTCCTATGAATGCCAGGGACCTCCTCCAATGCTGTGTGGTCCTGGGTGGCATGGAACTGGACAGCTGGCCTCTTGCCTGTGTCTCTGCATCCCCCTCAGTTGAGCAGGGAAGCACAGCAGCAGCTAGGGTTGGTGGAGGAGGGGATCAGGACTTTGGGTCCTGGTCATGGCGCAATGAAACAGACTCGGCAAATGTGAGGATTCTCAGAGGTAAGCAGGTCAAGCTCTAGATGTCCCAGGCAATCCTGGTAGGCTGGGGTCCTCACCTCGTGCAGGCTGAGCTGCTTGCCCTCCGCCGCTTGGAGTCAAAGCGGCCATAGATGATGCTGTATTTGCGGATCTCCTCTTCCTTCTGGCTGTCATTATCGTCCATCTCAAAGATGTGGCCCACGCTCCGTGCCAGCTTCTTGTTCAGCTTCAGCAGGGATGTCACCTCCCCAGCATCCCCCCTCGGGAAGCTTCGGAAGATCCTCTCCACGCTCTCCACCACCATGCGCACCATCTCTGGCTCCAGTCGATCTGGACCACCCCCAGTCCCAGCTGCTGCCAGCCCCCCAGCCCCAGTCCCCTCAGGGCCGCCTCCCCCTGCTGGTGGGGAAAACGGGGGTGAGCCAGCCTCCTCTTCTCCTCCTGCCCCGACATCAGACTCTGGAGTGCTCCGGCCTGGCCAGATCCGGGGGTCCCCCGCCCCAGGCCCCCCAGGCAATGGTGACAGCTTCTCTCCAAGTTCAAGGGGGCTCTTGGGGCTAAAACTGCGGGCACTGCCCGCCTTTTCCCCCGGGCTGCCATGCCCATTGCTCATGTTCCCTTTCCGGGTCCCCGCCGTCTCAGAGATCTTGAAGAGTGGGATGCTGGAGACAGGCACCGCAGGCACAGGCTGGCTGAAAAGCCCTGGGTTGGTGGCCCACTCTCTCAGTGCCTTCTGCAGGCGTCGGACGTGGAGGGGCTTAGTGGCCATGCCCACGAGCGCCATGATCTCCAGGAACTCCTCCTCCCCTGCCTCGCACAGCTGCTGCACGTCGTCCCCTCCCTGCTGGATGAAGGTCTCGTAGTAGGAAAGAAGGTTGGCACGCTGAAGGACCCGGTACAGCTGCAGCTCCCCCAGGGTCCGAGGCAGGGCCATGGCTCGGGAACTGGGCCTGGGAAGGAGGCGCACAAGGTTGGGGGGGGCAGTCAGTGCAAGTTCCCTGCTGGGTACTAACCCACCCTCACAATTGTCTTCTCTTTCCTGCCTGCTTCTCTTCCCCTTTTTTGAAGGCTCTCTCTGCTGAGACTTGAGCACAGATTAGGTGAATGAGCCACTGCTCAGAGGCAGTCTATCCCAGACTGGCTAGAAGTACCAGAAGCCAGACTGGTCTTTGTGGGAGTCAAAGGCTCCAAGCTCCCCCATCCTCAGCTTTTACTTTTGTGGTCTGGGGCAAGGAGACCATGAGTATGAGGCCAGTCAGCACACCCCTGGATTAGCTGGACCAACATCTCTTCCAGAACACCATCCTCACCTTCCACCCTACACAGCTAGCAGTCTTAACAATACAAAGTTAAATGTCCACGCTGAGGTGAACATAAGACCCTTGTCCTCCCTACAGGGGAAACTAGGCCCATTGCTGGCCAGTTTTATTCCCTGGTGGCCTCCTGCTCCTGTGGCTGAGTGGGAGAGGTGTGGCCCCTTCCCCTGCCCTTTCTCACTGTGAGCCAGGCAGACCATCTGATCCCCTTTCCCACCCCTGCTCAGCTTTTCCCACGGCTTAGGCATTCTTTGCACCTTTTTCCTCTCTCTCCCCAGGACCTCCCCTACCTTCCAGACTGCCCAGGGCCCCTCAGTTGGTCCCTCTCCCAGCAGTGACCTTCCCACCTGCTCCATAGGTAGGGCCATCCCTTCAGCTCAGGCACGGGGGAGGGGAGGGGTGCCTCAATTGTTCTGCTCTGGGGCCCGGTGCGCCCCCACACACTCCCACAGTGTTAGCGTCTGTGGGCGAAAACCGCCGGGGGGCCTCCCGCCTACCCTTCTCTCCTTCATTTTTCCACCCACATCTTCAAGTGTTGTGGGGGAGCGATTTAAGGCCTCTTGAGGGAGGGGCTGCACATCGAAACTCCCCTCCCCACTCTGTAAATAAAGCTACAGAAATGAACAGACGCCTAAGGCTTGCCCCGCTTCTGCAAAGCTCCTCTGATGCTCTCTTGGTTCAAAGGCGCCAGCTTATCCCGGATCCCGGAGCGGCGCGCTCGGTACCAATGACGCGCTGAGCCAGCTGAGCGGCCCTCCGCCGGCACTATTGTCAGCAAGAGCCCCAGGGCTTCCCCTGCCGCCTGGAAGCCCCCACATTCTTTGCAGGGGGCTACATGCCAGGTCATGTCCCCCAAATAAACGGGCGATGCAGAATTAGGTACTATTCTTTCTCTAGTCTTTCCAGTTGCATCAGATCTCTGTCTGCTCTCAGGGCCCCCTAATTCGAAGACGCACCCCTTTTCCGTCAGTCTCCACCCCCCACCCCCGTCCCGCTTCCCCTCGTCCTCTCCTCGACCTCCGCCCTCCGGACCCCTCTCCCGAGTCCAGCTCCACCCATCTCCACTCCCCGCCGCTTCTCTTTGCCCACTAACTTGAGTCTGGGCTGCGGAGTCCGGCGGGCGCTGTCCCCTCCGCCCGGCGGCTGCTCGGCTGTGGGGGAGGCAGCTCTGTGCATGGACGGCTGGAGACCACCGGGGGTGCCCTTTTCAGTGCCCGGCGTTCAGCGCCTGCTGCGCGCTGCGCTCTTCCCCGCGCGCGAGGCCGTGTCCGCCGCTGTCCGGGCTCCGTCCCTCCCTCCACGTCTCCTCTCTCCGAGCCTCCGCGCCTCTGTCTGTGCCTCTGCCCCCCCTCCCCGGCTGCGCTTGCCGCCTCTCCGCGCCTCCGCCCCCGCAGGACGCACGGGGAGCGAGGCCCGGCGCAGCGCTGGCTGCCGGGCGGGCGGAGGGCGTGGGCCGAGCCGGGGGCGGAGGCCGGGGGCGGGGGGCGGGCGCCCGGGCCTCTCCGCCGCGCCGGGGAGACGCCGCGGCGGAGAGACAGAGAGAGGCGGAGATGTCGGGGGGAGGGGAGGAGTATGGAGATGGAGGCGGGGGCGGGGACTCAGCCCGGGGCGCCGAGTTGGAGACTGAGGTGACCGAGGCCGGGCTGTGGAAGGCAGGCTTGGGGATCCAGCGGGCGGGGCGAGGTCGCTCCGTGCCGCCCACGCCGGATGCACAGCCGGCCTTCTCCGCGCCCACGTACCCACGTGAGCGCCCAGCCGGCGACATTCTTACTCCCACTCCCCCTTCCCCTCCGAGAGGAGAGCGGAGTTTCACAACCACGCACAGGTACACAAAGACACCGAGCAGCGCAAAGGAGGGCACACGCGTCTAAACAGCTATGCGGACGCCTGCTGCCCACACTTGAACCTCGCGGTGCTGTACTTGTGAACGTTAGGAGTGAGCTGGGAAAAGTTGTTGGAGACTCGGGGTGCGCGTCTCCTTTCGTGCGTCTGACTCCCATAGAGAGTGCGCTTAAGGCAGGTCTGTGAGCGTGGGGCTCCGCAGGAGTCTCTTCCATCTCCAAACGCTCTTTCTCAGCCCCTAAAGGAGCTGTTTGAAGAGGCAGTTCTCGGAAACCCAGGTGCCCTTCCATCCCGGCCTGGAGTCCAAGTCCAAGTTTGGGAAACAGGAATGGGCGGGGCTTGTTAGAAGCTACCACTTAGACGCGCGTCGATTACAGTCGCGACGGGTTTTGCTAGAGCTTAGGTCAGGCAGGCATGGGAGGGGTACCCGCCTTCCTCTATTCGTCGCACCCTATTTGCTGAGGATGGGGACCTGTTCCTGGGAAACTATTGTAGCAGCCCTGGGAGAGGGAGGATACCCTTTCTAGGGACGTCTGTTAGGGCACTTGGCCCGCAAGAGTCCAGAGTTAGATGGGCAGCAGGCCGAGTGTGTCCAACGTGGCTCCCTACCGAGGAGTAGGAGGGAGGAGCTCCTTCGAGGAGCCTACCCCTCTCCGAAACCCACTCCCTACCCCCTTTGTTTCTCCCAGCTCCATCTGGTTCCCATTACACTCCCGCCCACGGCTGGGAGGGCGGACAGGCGGGGGCTCCGAGCGCCCGGCCCTGCGGCTCTAGGCCCCGAGGAAATGCAGGAGGGTTAGGGGAGGCGGCGGGAAGCGAGCCGGTTGACCAGAAGCAAGGTTCCCCCTGGTCCAAAACCTCGGCCCCGCCCACCCTTCTGCACTTCTGGGTGGCCCGGGGCGGCCTGGAGTGGGTGGCGTGGGCCCGGGCTGGTTCTATATTCCAGCCTGGCGAGGGGTCCTTTTGGCCTTTAGTGGAGGGCCGGAGAGGAGGGGTGGGGGGTGCATCGCATCACCGGGGGGGATTTCGGTAGCCAGATACTCTTCTCCATTCCATAAAGCCACAAACACGGGGGTGGGGAGTGATAGGAACGAGCTGAGTCCTCCGTCCCGCAAATGGAGGGCGCGGCGACACGAGGTCCCTCCGGGGTCATCCCCGACCCGCCTTAGGTGTGTGGGCGCCCCTCCCCCATTCCCCTCTCCGGTTATTTTAGAGCCTAGGCTGCCAGCGGCTGGCCCCGGGTTTCCACGTGCCTCCTCCCTCCCTCTGCCCACGCTCCCCGTGACGCACATCCTCCGCCCACGCAGCCTCTGCTCAAGGCGCCCCCCTCCCTCCCACCGGCCCTCCTTGGGGCGGTGCCGAGCCCCGGGATCTGGGGGGAGTCGCGGGCTCGCCGGGGAAGAGGGCGGGATAGGGCATGAAGCAAGGGGGCGGCAACCGACTGGGCGCTCGGCCTTGGGTCCCGGCCCAGGAAAGAGAACGCGGAAGGGACCTGGTACTAGGCCAGAGAGGGAAGAGGGGAGAAAAACCCCGCGCAGTGGGCCAGCCCATGCCCCTCGGGGTCAGAAGAAATCTGTTTGGGTGCGAACGTGTGTTTGAGTGAAACTCCCGAGTGTTTGTATCTTTGTTTCTCAGGGTTGTCGTGAGGTTCAAGTGAGAATGTATATGAAAACTCTGTAAATTGTGAAATGCTCAGAAGCAAATTTAAGACCCTGGAGAAGGAAATGGCAACCCACTCCAGTATTCTTGCCTGGAGATTCTCATGGATGGAAGAGCCTGGTGGGCTACAGTCCGTGGGTTCGCAAAGAGTCGGACACGACTGAGCCACTTCACTTCACTCCCCGTTTGTACTTCTGTACCCCGAGGTTGTGTATCTATACGTTTCTTTACATCTACTTGTGTGTCTGTGTCTCTAGGTTTGTGAGCCCCTCTGCGTGGATTTAAAAATATGTACATTTTAAAAATCATTGACTTGTCAAGCCCCGCCAGAGGCCCAGACTCCCCCGCAGCCGGAGCTGCTGAGATGTCTGTTCTTCGCTTCCCTCCCACTCCTACCACTCCAATTCCCCTCCTCCTCCCTTCCGTTGAGAACAAGGAATTTCCAGCCCTTAGCAAATGGAGAGAGAAACAGAGACCAAGATTAAGAGAAACTATGGAAAAACAACAAAGACAAGAGACAGGTGAGGGATGATTGACAAAGAGGTGCATCAAATTAAAAAAAATTAATTTCTTTTCTTTTTCTCCTTGATACAGTACTTCCCTGGTGGCTCAGACAGTAAAACGTCTGCCTACAATGCAGGAGACCTGGGTTCAATCCCTGGGTCGGGAAGATCTCCTGGAGAAGGAAATGGCAATCCACTCCAGTATTCTTGCCTGGAAAATCCCATGGATGGAGGAGCCAGGCAGGCTACAGTCCATGGGGTCGCAAAGAGTCGGACACGCCTGAGCAACTTCACTTTCACTTTTCTCCTTGAGCCCCGTTTTCCCCAGGGTGGCTCAAGCCCACTTCTCTGCTGGGCTCACTTGTTTCCCCACTCCTTCCAGGGCGGTGTTCTCAGAGGGACACAGAGCTGAGCAGTGGATCCCATTTAATCAAGTTTAATGCTACACTGATCTCTTCCAAGAAGGGAAACTATCCTCTGTCACAATTTTCCAAGAACAGAGGAAAAGATTGTGAAGAAAGTGGGTGGAAGAGGAGTGAGGAAATTGCTAACCAGAAAGATTGTCATTACTAGGCACGAGCAGATTTGCATCTAGCAGATTGCCCTGCTCGCCAGCGACCGTCCCCCAAGTTTTCACCAGGGCAAATGCAGCATAAACATCACCTTCCTGGTCCCTGTCCTTCCTACAACTCCTCTAGGCAGAATTAATTCCTCTGATCCCTCAGTAACCACCCCCCACCCCTCAAGGCTCTGTACATGTTTTAATTATAGCCGATTGTTTCCACCTCTAGCCTAGGACTTCTGATCTGGTATCTGGTGGGTCCTCTGAAATGAGTGAGTTGATGATGCTATTTCCAGGCCTGAGCAGCTTTGAAAAGGGCAGTTAACCCAGAGGAGGCTGAACCTGGGCAGAATTGTCAAGTGATGACAATTGTTTTCCATGTCTCCTTCCTTTTTAAAGTTGCCAGTGAGTCTTACAAGTCTGGCTCCTTGGCCTTCTAATGTTTGCTATTTTGGTAAATTAATTCATACCCAGGTACTAAAGGTAAAGTCTGAAGTTCTTGCTGGTAACAGAAAAATATGTTAGAATTGTAGTTGAAGTATTGTCCTTCAGTTTAGTCATCTCATCAGAGATGCTGCACCCTCAAAGACAAACCTGATTTCTGTGTTTAAGGAGCCACATAGGTAGTAGGGGAGGTAGACACATAGACAACTACAATGTAGTACAGTAGTAGGGCTACAAACTGATAGAGGCATGGGGCAAGTGATATCTTCTGCTTGGGGTTGTAAGGGGCTGGTTGAGACAGGCATCCAAAGCAGGTGATGATGTGGCCTAGAATTTTGAAGTATAAATAGATTTCCAGGAAGAAGGGAGACTCGAGTCACAGAAAACAGTTTAAATTTACATGGAAGTATGAAACAGAATGTTACATTGGAGAAATGAGAAATTGTTCATTATTGCTGGATGGGGGTTGCTGGTGATTAAAAAGGAGCCCTGGGAGGTGTACAAGGCCATTTCATTTAGGATATTCTAGACCAGAGCTTCTCAACCTATAGTAAAGGACAAGTTTTTAAAAAATTATTTATTTATCTGTATATTTTGTGCTGGGTCTTCATTGCTGCACTCGCTTTTCTCTAGTTGTGAAGAGTGGAGACTACTCTAGTTGTGGTGCTCGGGCTTCTCATTGCAGTGGCTTCTCTTGTTTCGGAGCACAGGCTCTGGAGCGCAGGCTCAATAGTTGTGGTGCACCAGCTTGCTGCTCCACAGCATGTGGGATTTTCCCAGACCAGGCGTCCAACCCATGGCTCCTGTATTGGCACGTGGATTCTTGACTACTAAGCCACCAGGTAAGCCCAGGACCAATTTTTAAAGCAATTTAGAATCACTGTAGAGTACACTACTCTATAAAAAACACTAACAATGAATTATTTTTTAAAATTCCCATTTTATTAGATTCAATAAATATAAAATTTTGCTGTTAAATTGCTATAGAAGTTTCTAAATGCCTACACTTAATTTCTGAAATTGTTTCATTGCAGATTGGTAACAAAATTTGGACAAGATGGTTGGATGGCATCACCGACTCAACGGTCATGAACTTGAACAAGCTCCAGGACAGGGAAGCCTGGAGTGCTGCAGTTCACAGGGGTCACAAAGAGTCGGATACAACTGAGCGACTGAACAACAAAAATAACAACAAACTTTGAGTGGCACTGTTGTAGTTAAAATTTGTTTCTTTTATTTAAGTGATAAGCATATGAGGTACTCTGTGAGCACAGAGGATGGCCTTGTTTGTGTTTTTATTTATTTGGCTGTGTTGGGTCTTGGTTGCAACACTCAGGATTTTCATTGCATCATAGGGGATCTTTCATTGTGGTGCATGAACTCTCTAGTTGTGGCTTATGGGCTAAGCTGCTCTGTGGCATGTAGGATCTTAGTTCCTCAACCAGGGAAGTCCCCAAATTTGTTTCTATACATCTGTATTTAGGTGATATTAGGACCACAGGCCATAAAGTATCACAGGAGATACCATGGAACTATAAAGACTAACATGGGAGTGACATGGTCAGATCTGTATTTAGGAGTGGTATGGAGAAAAGGTTTTATGGATGTTAAAACTGCAGAGAGGCCAACTTGAAGGAAACAAAAGTGCTCTGAGAGAGATGACAGGGTGCTAGACTAAATCACTGGTGCTGGAGATAGAGAGGAAAGGACAGATTTAAAAGATAGTCATCAGGGCTTCCCTGGTGGCTCAGAGGTAAAGAATCCACCGGTCAATGCAGGAGCCACGGGTTCTATCACTGACCCATGTGCTGCAGGGCAACTAACCTTGCTCTGCAACTATTGAGCCCATGCTGAAGAGCCCAGGAGCCACAACTACTGAAGCCCCAGTGCCCTAGAGGCTGTGCTCTACAAGAGAAGCCACTGCAAGAAGCCTACACACAGCAACTAGAGCATATCCATGTTCGCCACAACTAGAGAAAAGTCCACACAGCAGTGAAGACCCAGCATAGTGAAAAGTCAAAAATAAATAGATAATTATTTTTCAAAAAATCTTAAAAAAAAGATCATCACCGGGTAATATGAATAGAACTTGATGACTGGCTAAAGGGTTTGGGGAAGAGAAGAGTTTAGAGTAACAGGCTTCTAGCTTGGGTGACTGAGTGGATAGAATGGAGCATTATCAGCAGATAGTCACCATCTGCAGTCTTTTTCCTAAGTTAAGAAAGTTAAGAAAATCAAAAATTTTCATATCTCTTGACTGCAAAACCTAATCTGACTTGAACTTATTTTGTGGCAGACCTCCTAGCTTATCAAGGCTGTATATTGTGATCTTGCTTATTTAATTTACATGCGGAGTACATCATGTGACATTCCGGACTGAATGAAGCACAAGCTGGAATCAAGATTACAGAGAGAAATATTAATAACCTCAGATAAGCAGATGACACCATCCTTATGGCAGAAATCGAAGAGGAACTAAAGAGCCTCTTGATGAAAGTGAAAGAGGAGAGTGAAATAGCTTATTAATACATAAGGTTATTTATAGTTTCATTTATGCCACTTTCATTTATACCAATGTGAATATTCATCTCTAATTGCAGAAACATTATTTGTTTATGAGGTACTGTCCCAGACCCCACTGAGATTGCTGTCTTATTTATTGCATATGTACCATATTACATTTCTAAAATCCAAAAAAATTCTGAAACACATTTACGATCCAGATTTCCTGCCCCATTTACTCATCAGCGTTGGCCTGAGTTTTTTGGCTATTTGCATAAATCAGATCCACCTGCAGATAATGAATATTCATTGAAGTGTGTGCTATAGACTCTGAAGATGATTCTCAAAGTGTTTTGAGCAGTGTTCATATTATTAAAACAAGGCTAAAAGCTTCTTGAATTGAGTACCTGGAAGTGACGGAACTCATTTGGATGATAAGGTTTGATGTGTTCATGGACAACCAGTTTTATTACTGACACTGCATTTACATATTTTAACAGTCAGTGGTGGGATTTCTATGGAGGTCCAGTGGTTAGCACTCATTGCTTTCACTGCCAGATCTGGGTTCAATCCCTGGTGGGGGATTGAAAAAAAAAAGTCAGTAAATGATCCTCTGGAATTAGTTCCCCTGTTCTCTGGCCTTTGTTCAAAATTGAAGAGCAAGCTCTGAATGCTGAGAATTTGGGACCTGGTAGAAAATGAAGTGTGTTTGTGTGTTGAGAGGTGTAGGTGTATAAATTATTTTTTAAAAGTTTTAGACTTACAGAAAAATTGAGAAGATAGTACAATTGAGAGTTGTCCTTTACTCCCCATCCAGTTACTGCTGTTACTATCTTACATTAGTACTGTGTGTTTACCACCATTAATGAACCAGCATTGATAACACTAACTAAAGCCTATCGTTTACTCAGATTTCCTTAGTTTTTAACCTAATTTTTTCTATTTCAAATTTTCTTTTTTTTTTTTTTCAGTTCAAACTCATTTCCCTTTTATTAAAGTCCAAGTTACAATACATGGTTTGGTACTCAACAAAGGAAAACTTGTTTGAATAAGGTAATATGTTATCATTAGTATTTCCAGGTGACTGTTTATAATCAAGTAGCATTATTAATAAGTCCTTGGGAAGCCCATCCATGGGGTTTGCACTTTGTCAAGGCCCAGTTCCTCTGGAGTAGAGATTCCCAGTTCATTCAAAGTTGGTCTAAGTTCCTGGATGACATAGGGATAGACTTCCTTATGAGGTCCTGCTTTGTCCTTAACAACCTCTAGGATCTGAACTGCACTAGCAAAATCATTTAAACGTTTATGCATGCCCGCAAAGCAGCATCAATGATTTTGGGCTCTGGAACCAAGTCATAGCCAACAAGTGTGTTCATCCCTTTACGCAACTCCCAAGCATCAATATCTGGCTTATTGAAGTATGTCACCCAGCGAGCATCAAACTCTTCATCTGTCTCATGTGACCCATGGGAGTAGCAGCGAAGTGACTGGACAGCGCGGCTTGGCCGGGGGCTGGAGTGGGGTGCAGGAGGCTTCGAGGGCTGGCCTGGGCGACTGCGGCTGCAGCTACAGAGCAGCAGTGGACAGCGGCGCCTAACATGACGGCGATGGCGGCGCACAGGTTAAGGCTGAAGAGAAGCTGGGTGTGTCAAATTTTCTTTTTTTCTATTTCTATATCATGGATCCCATCCATGATACCATGATACCATATTACATTTGGTTTCCATATTTTATTAGGCTTCTCTTGGCTGTTAGTTTCTCAGAGTTGCCCTGTTTGTGATGACTATGAGGAGTATTGATCAGGTATTTTGTAGGTTGCCTCTTTCTTTGTTTTGCTGTATCACACATGGCTTGTGGGATCTTATGGGTTCCCCACCAGGGACTGAACCTGCGTCTTTGGCAGTGGAAGTGGAGAGTCATAACCACTGGACCACAAGAGAAGTCCCTAGTTTACCTCTTTATCTGAATTTTTAAAGTGGCTTCCCTGGTGGCTCAGATGGTAAAGAATCTGCCTGCAATGCAGGAGGCCCAGGTTCCATCTCTGGGTCTGGAAGATCCTCTGGAGAAGGAAATGGCAACCCATTCCAGTATTCTTGCATGGAGAATTCCATGGACAGAGGAGCCTGGCAGGCTACACAGTCCATGGCGTCGCAAAGAGTCGGACCCAACTGAGAGACCTAATAATAAATGTTTATCTCAGTTTTATGAGTTTTGAGGAGGAAAACCACAGAAATACCATTTTCTCCACACACTATCAAGGGTACATAGTAGCAACAAGATGTATTACTCTGGTTACTGACCTCTTTAGGTCAGCCAGGGGAGTGTGTGGTGGAAGTGTGTGACAGATAGGGTGACTGTTGCACCAGAAGTGGCCTTGAGTTTTCTTTCTGAGAATGAAATTTCGTCTCTTGCCTGTTGCTTGGCTTCATTTTCACTTTTTTAAAATCCTTGTTTTGAAAGCTTGAAGCTTCCCCAGCAGTTACCTCCTTCTCTGAATTTTTTATTAACTCACTGGACTCATCATCTCTAATATTCCTACCTACCACTATCAGATCAAAGCTATGGTTTTTCCAACAGTCATATATGGACGTGAGAGTTGGACCATAAGGAAAGCTGAGCATTGAAGGACTGATGGTTTTGAACTGTGGTGTTGGAAAAGACTATTGAGAGTCCCTTGGACTGCAAGGAGGTCCAACCAGTCAGTCCTAAAAGAAATCAGTCCTACATATTCACTAGAAGGACTGATGGTGAAGCTGAAGCTCCAATACTTCGGCCACCTGATTCGAAGAACTAACTCATTAGAAAAGACACTGATGCTGGGAAAGATTGAAGGCAGGAGGAGATGGTTGGACGGCATCATCGATTCAATGGACATGAGTTTGAGCAAGCTCCAGGAGTTGGTGATGGGAAGCCTGGGGTGTTGCAGTCCATGGGGTCACACAATTGAGCGGCTGAATGGAACTACTAGATCCTCTAAAAAATAAGATGCTTCAATTTCGACTAACATTTACTGAACACTTATTACGTGCTAGGTCCTTTGCTAGGCTTTCACCGTGTGAGTCATTTAATTGGAAGCACCTGATGCATAGAAAGAACTCATGCTTTGGGGTAAGACCTGGTTTGGAACCACAGCCCAGCCCGAGAAACTGCAATCTTGGGCAGGTTCCTTTTTCTGTCTTAATTTTGGCTTCTTTATAAATGAAGCTATTTATCTTCCAGGATGTTGTGAGGAATAAAAAAGCTTCTCTTAATCTTCGCATGGATTTAGCTCCCTGCTACCCACCCAATCCCCCCAAAAAACCCTACCCTAGGACTACATTTTTAAACGTTAATGTTTATTCCTTATAAAACTGTCAACAGAATTTTTTGTATAGCTTCCGTTTTAAAGTCATTTAAGACATTGGAAGACAGTCGTTTTAAGTTTCTCACAACGGAAAGATCATGGTGAACAGCAAAGAAAGAAAACAGAAGGAATCTCAGATAGTTTCGATGGAAATAACAAGTTTGGTCAAGAACGTCTCGCCCATTCTGATTTTCTATTGTTAAGCTTACCATCAATCGGTCCAGTTGTAAATAAAGTGGAGACGGAAGCATGTTGTTAAGGGGCGGGATCTTCCTGTCGCCATTGCTAAGGTGAGAACATGTTTTCTTATAGGCTGAGATACCATTTCCCGCCCTCCCGCATCAGTTGCTAAGAGGCGGGACTATAGGGAGCAAAAAGGACTGAGTACTCGAAGCACCGCCCACCCGATTGGTTGATAGGGGGCGGGCCTTGTAGCGGATAGGCTGCTGGTCTTGCCTGTTCCGGGTTAGTTGCCGGGGAGAGGCACGTGAGGAGGAGGCGGTGTGAGGCGACCATGGCGGGAGGAATGAAAGTGGCGGTCTTGCCGGCAGTTGGTGCCGGGCCCTGGAGTTGGGGGGCCGGGGGTGGTGGGGCAGTGCGGCTGCTTCTGGTCCTCTCCGGCTGCTTTGTCTGCGGCTCAGGTACCGCGGGCAGAAGCTGCCAAGGGGGCGGGTGCCGAGGGTTTCTGTTTAGAAAGGTGGAGTGTCCCCAGGGCGTGGGCCGTTATTCTGCTGAGGGGCGCGGGCGTGGTGCGGAGAAAGGATTTACATGCTTGGCGAATGGGCGCCTGCTTTGAGGGGCCAAGGGCCCTGGGGGCGGCTTGTGGGAGCTATCCGGAATCGGGAGGAGCCTGGAGTCCTTTTGGCGGAGACAGGGAGGCCTGCACTGGGTGAAAAGCGGTCCTGGGGGCTCCGTCTTGCTTCACTGGCTTCCTCAACTTCTTTCTTAAAAGGAAGGTGACCCGAGGACCGAGTGGACAGAGCACTGCCACTGGAAAGGGAGCAACCTGTTCATTCAGAAAATTAACCTGAGCATATGCTGTCAGGACTCAGGGCAGGATGACTGAACAGATGATTGTAGTTCACTGAAATGTAATGATCTCTTATCAATATCTTGCGCACTTGTAAGATCCTGGCCCCCACCGGCCTTATGGAACCGATCTGAAGCAGTTAAATTCCAGTTTCCGAAAAGAGAGAAACGTTAGTTAACGTCTAGTAATTTCTTTTATAACTTTATTAATTCCTCAAGCAAACTTTCTTGATGCCTGCTGCTGCTTAGTTGGCTTTGGACTGGGATGAAATTATTTTCCTTTTCCGCTCTATTTCAGAAAACCTACGGTGTGTTTGTAAAAAAAAAAAAAAAAAACCTCCTTCGAACCTTATTAATTGCACAACAGAAAGATAAGTTTGGAAGCTTCCACTGGAGGAATTGAGACTCTTGGGGTTAAGGATAACCATATCTTGTAAACACATATGCTTTCTCTCCTCTCCGATCGTTTGCTACGTCTTTCTTCTTGTCACTTAATGATTATGATGAGCTACAGCTTTAAGGTTATCTCTCAACCTTAAGGATCCACAGAACTAGTTTCAAAGCGCAGTGACCGTCTGAGTTTTTATTTTTTTAAGGGAGAGGGATATAGGTATCCAAGAAGACACTTTTTCCAGAGTCAGGGCCTGGAGTATCATTTGAAGGACTGCATATGATCTGAATGACCTTTGACCAGACTGTAGAGGTTTGTGTATTGTGGAGATGAAAGTATTTATTCCAAAATGCTCCTCCTTAGTGCTTAGTCAGTAGTCTCAAGGTTTCTTTAATAAGGAGATGAACGGGGACTTCTTGGCTTGGAGAAGGGTAAACTCAGGGAATAGTTGTTCTTCCTGGCCTAGTGGATGATGTAGGTGGTAGCTACAAAAGACAGTCATGTAATAGCTTTCTGAAGTGAGAGGTACCTAAAGAGAGAATGGAGTGCTTCAAAAGACAAGAGTACTTTCTCACTGAAGGTTGTTGAATTCGATTATAAAAATCATTTGAATTTATTTTAGACTATTTGACAAGAACAATTAAGCATAAAGAAGTAGAAAAAGCATTCACTTTATTTTGTCAGAGTCAGTCCGTTAAAGCACTCTTCCGGTCTATTTCCATGTGTTTTTAATTTAAAATATTGTTTGAATTTACAATACATTCATAAAATTGTCCGCAGTCCAGTTCTCTTCCTTGGAGGCCACCAGTTGTTACCAGAGGTGTTTTCTCATTTGGTTTTGTAGCATAAGCGTTTTCATTTGTCATTTAAAAGTCTTCATTAAAGTTATTCTACTTTTATGTTATGGACAAAATTTTTTTGTTTGTTTTAGAATAGATTCTTAGAAATGGCTAAAATATATTTAAGACCCTTGAAACATCTTGCTAAAATATTTTTCTGAAAATATGTGCCAGTTTATACCACTATCAGCTCTATTTGTTTGTGACGCATATTCCTTGCCAGCACTGGATATTCCAGACTGAAACACCTTTGCTAATTTGGTAGATTGAAAGTGGTATCTTAATTATTTTTAATTTCTTGCATTCTTTGTGAAGTAGCATCTTTCAAGTGCTCATTAGTTATTTATCTGTTTAGACTTACATTTTTTAGAGTGTGTGTCCTTTGCTCTTGGTCTGTTTGTTGTGATTACTATTTATTGGGGTTTCTGTGTACTTTTAAAGTCAATTGATGAACCTTTTTAACATTAAGGATATATATTTTATAATTATTTATTACAAAACTTTAATGTTTGTCTCTTTTTATCTTTTTTCTTTAGATCTTTTTAAATAGAAGATTTCTATTTTTATGTGGTTGCTAGATTTTATTATTTTTTAAATTTATTTGGTGAAACAGAACCATGTGTGGTCTTAGTTTCCCAGGGATTGAACCCAGGCCTTGGCAATGAAAGTGTGGAGTCCTAACCACTGGACCGCCAGGGAAGTTTCTTGATTTTATTCTTTAGATTTATTTCCATTGCTTTTATACTTACAGAGCCTTCCAGAATTGAGTTTTTATATGTGTATATTTTGTAGTACAATTTAATTATTTTTCATTTTACTTTTTAACCAGTGATTAATGTTAGCATTTGGTGTGAAGTGAGTAACTAGATGAATTTTGTTTTCCAGATAACTGTCAATTGTCCCAGCATCCCATTGGATAATCCTTTGCTAAGCCCACTAACTTAAAGATGCTAGTTTTTAAGAAGAATTTTAAAATACTGGATTACCTCTTGACAGAAATGATTAAGGCTGTTTAAGAATTAGAGGAGGTGGTTTTCCATGACTTTTTTAGGTCTTTTTCTGGTCCTCACATACTATGAATCATATTCATTACCTGTCCTCACATACTATGAGTCATTTTCATTACCTTCTACCAGTAGATATTAAAAGATCAGTGTTGTTGAGTAAGTAAGTTTCTAACTTTTGAGTAGCTAGTTATGGGTAAATACATGCAAGCAAGTTGTGATCCACTAAATTCCAAGAAGAATTCGATCTTTGGGCTTAAAAGGCATTTTTAAATTTACTTTTTGACTACCTTGTGGCATTGGAGATCTTAGTTCCCTGACCAGAGATTGAACCCATGTTCCCTGCTGTGGAAGCTTGGAGTCCTAAGCACTGGGCTGCCAGGAAATTCCTCCCAAAGTGCTGCCTCTTATAAATGTTTTTTTTCTTTAGGAAAATGGCATTGAATTTATTTATTAGTTTTATCTTTTTATTTATTTTTGGCTGCACTGGGTCTTTGTCGTTGTGAGGGCGTCTTTCCTAGTTATGGCACATGGGGGCTACTCGCTAGTTGTAGCGTGGGCTTCTCATTTCGGTGGCTGCTCTTGTTGCAAAGCATGGGCTCTAGGCACTGGGCTCAGTAGTTATGTCACATGGGCTTAGTTGCTTCTCTCCATGTGGGATCTTCTGGGATCAGGGATTGAACCCATGTCTTTTGCATTGGCAGGTGGATTCTTTACCATTGAGCCACCAGGGAAGCCCCTGAAGAATTTTAAAATTGTCTTAAAAATACTAATGCCTTTTCCTGACATTAAGTTTTTCAAATGGCTTATGCTATTGACATATTACCTTACTGTATCTTACTGTTTGCCTGGTGGCTCAGATGGTAAAGAGTTTACCTGCAGTGCAGAAGACTCTCCCTGGGTTGGGAAGATCCCATGGAAAAGGGAATGGCAACCAGTATTCTTACCTGGAGAATTCCATGGACAGAGGAGCCTGGTGGGCTACAGTCCATGGAGTCTTACAAAGAGTCCTACATGACTGACAAGTAACACACTCCCTTTCTTGAAAATGGGTTTAAAGATATGTTGTGTTACATTACTTGCTGTAGGAGAGGAGTTAACAAAGTATGACTCTTGGGCTTTTAAAAATTTATTTGTAAACACACTAGTTTTAAGTTTCACAGAATTTTACTTTTACAGTCTCCAGAAGAAAATAAACTCTTGATCCAAATTTGTGAGTGGGTGTTCTTTCAGTATATTTGTGGATTTGCTAGTGAAACAAATGTCAGTAGAATTTTGGAAAGGTTTCACTTTGTGAAAAATAGGCTTGAAGGAAATCCAAACTACTATTGAACACTAGTGAGAAGTTGATAGGTGGGGTTCAGGACATTCTACCCCAAAATATGGCACCTTGGCATACTGAATATTTGAACCTGAAGGGAGTCTGAGAAAGCAACAGAAGTGGAAAAGTCACTCTGACCTTCCCCACTTTGCCCTTTTTCCTTGAAATAGGCCATAAAATCCTCATGTGAGAGGTGCCCTCCCTTACCTGAAGGAAAGGAGCATCCTTAGCTTTGAAGACAAAGGGATACAAAGAATCCTAGTAAGCAGGCCTTGCTCAGTTTCCCCTGCTTTACTACAGTTACCTCATACCCAACCCATCTTACTCTACTCTGTGATGATGCACTCTTCATCAAATCTAGCATAAAAGTATGTGGGTCTGTGTTTCTTTGGGTCTTTATTTTCCTAGAGGCTTTCATGTCACATGTGAAGTGAAAGTCGCTAGTCACTCAGTCGTGCCCGACTCTTTGCAACCCCATGGACTATAGAGTCTATGGAACTCTCCAGGCCAGAATACTGGGGTGAGTAGCCTTTCCCTTCTCCAGGAGATCTTCCCAACCCAGGGATTGAACCCAGGTCTCCCGCATTGCAGGCAGATTCTTTACCAGCTAAGCCACAAGGGAAGTCACATAAAACATTAAATAAATATGTATGCTTTTCTCCTGTTGATATGTCTTTGTCAGTTTAATTTTCAGGCCTAGCCAGAGACTCAAGAGGGTGAAGGAAACTTTTCCTTCCCCCCCACAAAATCAACTGAATTTTAAAATATTGGGATACAATTCACATACCATAAAATCCTTTCATTGGTTTTTGGTATGCAGTTGACCCTTAACAACTTAGATTTGAATTGCATGAGTCCACTTACACATGGATTTTTAGTTTCAGTATATACATATTACAGTACTTCCTGGTCTTTGGTTGGTTGAATCCACAGATGTGGAACCATGGGTCCAGAGGGCTGGTTTTTGAGCAGAGAGGCCGCATCCCTACACACCTATTGATCAAGGGTCAGCTGTACTCGTAATGTGCAGCCATCACTACTAATTCCAGAATATCTTCATTATTCCAAAATGAGACCTGATACCCCTGAGCAGTCATTCCCCATTCCCTTCTCCTCCCAGCCCCTGATAACTACTAATCTGCTTTGCTTGTTGTGGATATTTACATAAATGGAGTCATTTAATATGTGGCCTTTTGGTTGGCTTTCATTCAGCATGATGTTTTAAAGGTTCATGTAGTATGTATCAGTATTTTCTTTTTGTGGCTGGATAATATTCCTTCATATTGATAATACCACTTTTTGCTTTTCCATTGATCAGCTGATGAGATTTAGGGTGTTACCACATTTTCTTTATGGACATTGCTGCAGTGAAGTTTTGTGTACAGGTTTCTGTGTGAACATGTTTTCAGTTCTCGGGTGTATACAGAGGAGTGGAATTGCTATGTCTAATAACTTTGTTTTTGAGGAACTGCCAAGCTGTTTTCCAGAAAGACTACCATTTTTTATTCCCACCAGCAATGTGTGAGGGTTACAGTTTCTCCACATCCTTGCCAACTGTGGTTATTATCCTCTTTTTTCCTTTGGTTATAGCCATCCTACTGAGTGTGAAGTGGCATTTTATTGTGATTTTGACTTGCATTTCCATAGTGATTGATTATGTTGAGCCTTTTTTCATTGTGCTTATTGGCCATTTGTATATTTTCTTTCAAGAAATGTCTATTCAAATCCTTTATGCAATCCAAAAAATTTTTTTTTCTTTTTTTGTTGTTGAGTTGTAGTAGTTCTTTATATATTCTGGATACTATACCCTTATCAGATAAATGACTTGCAAATATTTTCTCTCACTTTGTGGGTTGTCTTTTCATTTTCTTGACAGTGGCCTTTGAAACAAAGAATTTTTAAATTTTTTGAAGCCATTGTCTAATCCAAGGTCACAAAGATTTACACACTTGTTTTTTTTTCCTTCTAAGTATTTTGTAGTTTTTGCTCTTAATGTTTAGGTTTAGAACTGAATTTCACTTCAAAATTAGTCTTCAGTTCAGTCGCTCAGTCGTGTCTGACTCTTTGCGGCCCCATGAATCACAACACACCAGGCCTCTGTGTCCATCACCAACTCCTGGAGTTTACCCAGACTCATGTCCATCAAGTTGATGATGCCATCCAGCCATCTCATCCTCTATCATCCCCTTCTGCTGCCCCCAATCCCTCCCAGCATCAGGGTCTTTTCCAGTGAGTCAGCTCTTCGCATCAAGTGGCCAAAGTACTGGAGTTTCAGCTTCAGCATCAGTGCTTCCAGTGAACACCCAGGACTGATCTCCTTTAGGATGGACTGGTTGGATCTCCTAAAATTAGTCTTAGCTTCGCTCTAAAATCGTGTCATTGCGTTTGTGCATGTATAACTTTGGCTTTCTAAGTTTTGGTGGAGGTTTTTGTTTTTGGGTGTTTTGTTAGTTTATTTAGATCTTTCCCCCTTTACACTAAGAACCAAAGTGATAACTACATTTTCACTTAGAGTAGCATTTAATTAGTTGATATATACAATGTGGAGCAAGGAAGATATTGAAATGTTCTGTGGTAAAGAAGGTAGCTTGTGCAGACTGAGGTGGGAAGATACTGAGAGTGGTCACCTGTTAACCTTAACTTAGCTGAGTTTGAATATAAACTCCGGAGGGCACTTCTGTTTTGGTAAAATCTGAGGGACTACATATATTAATTGGCCACTTTTAAAACTTGAAACAAAAATAGCTAGGAAAAAGAAACTTTGCAGTTTTTAGTATCTGTTTAAAGTACTTAAATACAAAAGATGTTGCTAATTTTGTTCATCCTACTCAGGAAAGGAATAGAGGAAATCACTGGATGGGCTACTTTGATGCTGCTGCCAAGTCGCTTCAGTCTTGTCCCACTCTCTTTAGTTGCTAAGTTGTATCTGACTCTTGCGACCCCATAGACGGCAGCCAACCAGGCTCCCCCGTCCTTGGGATTCTCCAGGCAAGAACACTGGAGTGGGTTGCCATTTCCTTCTCCAATGCATGAAAGTGAAAAGTGAAAGTAAAGTTGATCAGTCTTGTCCGATTCTTAAGTGACCCCATGGACTGCAGCCCACCAGGCTCCTCTGTCCATGGGAGTTTCCAGGCAAGAGTACTGGAGTGGGGTGCCATTGCCTTCTCCCTGGGTTACTTTAGCTATGCCTTTATAAGGAAAACAGGACCTGGTATGAATCTTACTTAAGCTATTTATTAGCTCTGTGGCTTTGGACCAAGTATTTAATTGTTCCTAAATATCAGTTTCCTCATTTATAAAAATGAATATTATGGGAGTGCCTACATGATAGCATTGTTGGGAGGGTTAAATGAAACACATATTGTCTCTTAATACACATAATAGTGGATTTTATTATTACTTATCCTGGATTAGTGACTATAATATTTTTTAAAATTACATTTGACAGAAACAAGACTCTGCCTTACTCTTTCTCCCATCTTAGTTTTCTTCTTTGTGTCAGTCGCTGATATTTTAACCCAGCTTTTAGAAAGTAGTCAGTTTAATTCTTTTAAACTATAGAAAGTTTAAAAGCTTTTAGAAAGTAGTCAGTTTAATTCTTTTTATGAAATGAGTTATGGTTATTAGTTTGTTATATTGTTATTTTCTTTAATTTTTTTTTCCTTTGCATAAAGCCGAAATTGATGTAAAGGTGGTCATGCTTCAGGAATCCAAAGTTAATTATATGAATACCAGTCAACAATCCTGTTACAAAAATGTGCTTATCCCAAAGTGGCATGATGTTTGGACAGGATACAGGTAACGATTGGGAGGCTCTGGGGAGTGGCAGGTTTTGTGAGTATGTGATTAGTGAGTACTTGGACACGTTCTTCCCTTTTCACAATTAAAAAAAATGAGTATATATAAATATATAAAATTAACAACCTTGATAAGATTGCAGTTATTCTTAATCTCATCAGTGTTTTCATCAGTAAAGCATTTATCCCTACTTTGTGTTCCTCTCTCTGTTCCTTTAAGTGGCCCACAATACTTGACCCTGAGGTAAATTTCCTTCCTCCTTTTCCCCAAGATACTATTTTCTTCTCTTCCCCGGCTCCTTTTACACACACGCACACACCCCTCTTTCTTTTTAAAGGCCTTATGCCTTCTTTGGGCTGGAAACTGTTGCATGCTTGTCAGGATGTACACTCTGCCTTGCTACTCCTATTCTGTTTTGATTCCACACAAGATGTTGCATAAATGCCCTGAATTGGTTTCCCCTTGATAGAATGACTTTGGTCTCCTTTATTTCATAACACTGTTGAGCCACCTGGCAAGCAAGAGTGTCTAGCTGTACCGATTAAACAAAATGAGTCCTTTGGAAATGTTTCTGCTGCTATAAGCATAGTCACTGATCAGAGCATTTGTTCACATCCAAAAAACACAAGGATGGGCTTTTTAAAAAAATTATCTTTTTTCATTGTCTGATATAAAGATCATATCCCATCTGGGGCACATTATAACCAACATTTACCCATAGTCAGTAATTTGTGACAAAGGGTTGAATGCAGCCTGTCATTATGGGAGACGTTTTTGGTGCTGTTTATGCCTGGCAGTTTTCTTTATATTCTGGACCCTTGCTTTGTATGATCTCTCATAAAGAGCTGTATTGGTAACTCTTTCAGCTTAGAAGTCTTTTTTTTTTTTTTTTTAACCCCCATGTTCTAGCCTAATAGTAGATTCAGATCATGTGAACAATAAGGCATTCTAACAGCTGCCTCCCTGAACCATGTGCAGTGCTATTTGCCCAGTTATCTTTTAGCTGCTTTTATCCCATATTTCTCATAAGCCTGTGAAAAGCCAGTGCCATTAATGATTCCGCTATTTATGCTAAAGGGTTTTTATTTACAAATTGTATTTGGAAAAAGTTTAAATTCCTACTTCCTTCTTTCTCATCCTGACTTTGTTTGTGTTACAGATCCGGGTAAATAGTTCCAAACTGGTCCGAGTCACCCAGGTGGAGAATGAAGCGAAACTGAAGGAGCTAGAGCAGTTTAGTATCTGGAACTTTTTTTCCTCCTTTTTAAAAGAGAAATTGAATGACACCTATGTTAATGTGGGTCTATACAGCAGAAAAACCTGCCTCAAAGTTGAGATTTTAGAGGAAGACACCAAGTACAGTGTCATTGTGACTCGGAGTAAGTCTTACCTCTGTTTTTCTGATGGATTCTATGGTGAGAAGAGACTGAGCTTTGGAGGGTATAATTAGTGAGAGAAGTCAGCCCAAGACAGCTCCATTTTGGTTCTGATTATAACCTGAATATACCACTGCTCCAAACATTGCAGAGAGACTCCACCCCTCATAAAAGCCTTTAGGCCTAGATTTGAGACTTCACCATAAGTCTTTCATTCTGAGTGCTTCCTTACTTGGATTGTGAAGGCTGCATTCCTAATACTTCCAGTGGCTCTGAGCTGATATACCTAGTATTCTTCAGAGTTAGATAGATGTATTCCTGTCTTCTGGGCGCTTTCACTGTAGGCCTGTATATTTCAGGCCTGTATATTTCAGCCTACATTTAAAGACATGAATGGTTAAATCAAACTGAAAATAAAATAGACCTGAATACCTCACAAGCAAAAGAATATATGTGGAACCATAAATATGATCACTGCAGTTTCAGGCTTATTCAGTATAACTGGGAGTTTTCCCTTCTCTGGATGTGTCTGAGAAGGTTTCACGGAAGAGGCAGATCATTATCCTGTTGAATTCTCTATGACTTTTGGTCTCTTCTTGGTAACTACTCGCCCGGGAGAGTAATGTGAGCAGTAGAAATGTTCCTGGGTTTTGCTACGAATTTGCTGTGCGCTCCTAAACGTCCTAGAGTTCCATAGTTCTTAGGTCGAACAGGATCAGCCTCTGTTTTTGGTGTTCTTTTGCATTTGCTGGTGATCCCTCTTGCTCCTGTTTGTGGACCTCCCCGAGACTCGGCTCTTGAATGTGAAGCTGTGGGAGTGATTGGTACACCAGGAAGGGACCTGTGCGTGGGCCCCCTGGTCCTGGGCGATCAGGTTGAGTGTAGGCTTTTCCAACACAGTGCTCAGATATTGTCAAAAGAAGTAGGTGGTGGTGGTGGTCAAGAAAAGCAGTCCCTTAGAGAACAGCAGAGGGCCCTGACCCAGAGTTCTGGGCTAACAGGCTGAATCCGAACCTGTGTGACTTAAGGCTTGAAAACCAGGGTGTTGGAGACCCCTTGTGGGCAGTTGCATGAAGTGCTGATGGTACTATGGCTCCAACCAAAGCAGAGCTTAGCTTCCTTTAGCCTTAGCGTAGGTACCCAAAACAAAATAAACTCTTCAGGGAAGTATAGGTTAGACAGAGACCTAATTATAGTTTCTTTTTGGAAGGGTGCCCAGGCTTTGTGTGGAATGCTGTTAAAATGCTGTTTAGGTGGGCTGTTTGCATTTATTAGCTGACCAGTGATGCTAACATTGCCTTTTATTCTGTAATGCTTTAAATTGTTTGGTTCCCATGTTAAGCAGAAATATTTTATTTATTTCAGGATTTGACCCCAAACTCTTCCTCATTTTCCTCCTTGGACTTACACTATTTTTTTGTGGAGACTTGCTGAGCAGGTAGGTTCTAAGGCTAGAGGGCAGAAGGAGGATGCTCAGACCTACCTGTTTGACTTCTATCATAAAGCCTTAAAGTGCTGCCATTCCCTTTATGGATGGGCTAAGTCATTATCTGCTTCAATCATTAAAAAATACTTTAATGTGTGTTATTTTTATTTTTTCTTGTATTAATAAGATTGGCAATAATGAAATTCCTCTATTAGGTTACCCATCATGTGATGGGATTTAGCTAATATATCACCATCTTCTACCATTAGCTATGTTTAGCTCTCGTTTTTACAGGGTTGTGTTTTACATTTTACAGGATGAGTTTCATGCTGTTCAGAAGTAAAGAAGCAGGGATCAATCACTTAACTCATTTCCTGCCTGTAGAAACCCACTAGCTAAGATAGGTGAAACAGGCATATACAAATACAAAGGAAACATATAGTCTCCCTGATGGCTCAGATGGTAAAGAAGCTGCCCACAATGCAGGAGACTGGGTTCAATCCCTGGGTTGGGAAGATCCCCTGAAGGAGGGCACGGCAACCCACTCCAGTATTCTTACCTGGAGAATTCCATGGACAGAGGAGCCTGGTGGGCTACAGTTCATGGAGCTGCAAAGAGTCAGATATGACTAAGTGACTAACCCCCACACGCACAGATAACAAACATTCAGCAGAGATAGAATCAACATTAACTTTGTATACAAGGAGAATATTTGTGCAGTAGTGAATGAAAGCTTAACCAATTGAAGTTCAGCTGGAATGAGGTTGTTGGAAGTTGTTCCTTATTTTGGGGACCCTGAGAGAAATTCAATATGAAGGAGGAATATTTGGTAGAAAGAGCCTAGACTAGGAGTAGGAGCTCTCTGGTCTATGCCCTTTGGGGTAAGCAATTCAGTTATTATTATTAGTTCCCACTTGGCAGTCCTCTTATCCCTTTCTTCTCCCCAGAGAAACTGTGCAGTTCCCAGAAGAAAGATTCTCATTAAAAATTGGGTGGGGAGCAGTACTGGGGAATGGGAGCTGGAAACTAAGCAGAGGTTTATTTTTGGGGTGTATTTGAGGGGCTCTCATTGCTACTAATCCTTATAATTTGGCAGCAGCTATGCTGTACTGGTCTCTTTAGTTTTCTGACCTCAAATGTTGAGCAAATACCTGTTCTCATCTTGTACCTTTTTTCTACCTTTTGGCTGGGATTGTGGTCTGGTTTGAACAGTGCTGTGTGTGAAAAATCCAAACGTAGTAAGGAAATGAATTTTCTCTCTGCAGAAGTCAAATCTTCACTATTCTACTGGGATGAGTGTGGGAATTGTGGCCTCTTTACTAATCATCATTTTTATAGTGTCCAAGTTTATGCCCAAGGTAAGTGGCAGAATCCTCACATGCAATTAGGATGAGCTTGGATAGATGAAGGATTGTTTTCTTGGATAATCTTACAGCACTGAAAATTTGCATTGATGGCTGATAAGTCAGTGTCCTACTCTTTCCTTGTTTCTGAAAGATACTTTCCATGATGAAACTTGGAGCCTGATTACATACAATCTCTCCCTTTTTATTTGAAATCCTGTGTACAGTGTATGTGTGGGGGGTGGTTAAAGTGTTTTTCCTGTTTATTAATTATATACCTTAAATAGCCAGGCTTTTAAGTTATTTAGCATCTCATTTTCCCAGTGTTCTTTGTACACGGTATACTTTTAAGTGTACAGTACATATTTTTAAGAGAGATGTTTTGTGCATTTTTAGTAGGTTGAGTTTTTTTTAAAATTACAGTTCCATTTTGCTTCTTGTATGTAGGGAAAGCCTGTTGTAACTTTTTGCTTTCACTTCTACTTTGTTTTAGAAAAGCCCCATTTACATCATCCTGGTAGGAGGCTGGTCCTTTTCTCTGTACCTCATTCAACTAGTTTTTAAAAATTTACAAGAGATCTGGAGGTGTTACTGGCAGTATCTTTTAAGTAAGTGTTATTGGTTTTGCTTTCCTTTTTATATGTTTATAGGCTGTTTTAGTTAATTTGATCATGAAAAGATGTTGCCTGCTTATGGAGTTTAATAGTCTATGCCATTTTATTAACTTGTAAAAATCATAGTTTTTATTTCTAACTCTACAGCTGTCACCTTTTCTTAAATTAAGATGATGCTGCTAGGGAGAAGACTAATTTGTTGGGATTTATAAGTACGTCTCTCTTTATGCATAGGCATCTTTCTGAAAAGATGTTAATTGACTTTTTGAATATAATCGTATTTTAAATTCACTTGAGGACCTTAAGAAGTAAAGGACTCTACATGAACACTATCTGTAAAACAGAAAAGAATCCTTTGGTTGTAAAGATAGTAACTCTTAATCTATCCTTTGAGAAGGAATTAATTTGGATTTTCATATATTAGGTTTTTGAAACAGACTATTTTAGAGTTGTTCAGCATGTAGCTTTAATTCCCCATTTGAGAATTAAATAAGTTTGAGACAACAGAAATGATAGAAATTTAAAAGAGATTAATATATATGAATAATGAAGGAAGTATGAATAATTGAGTAAAGATCTTATCCATTTTCCTGGTTCAGTAGGTGCTATATAGTGAATTTACTGCTGCTCCCCAGATGAGATATTTTTACCAGTTTGTAGATGAAAACAGAATGTCTTCTGATAACTCTTCTCATAGGCTATGTCCTCGCAGTTGGATTCATGAGTTTTGCAGTCTGTTACAAGTACGGGCCTTTGGAGAATGAACGAAGTATCAACCTGCTGACCTGGACCTTGCAGCTGCTGGGCCTGTGTTTCATGTATTCCAGTATCCAGATACCACACATTGCCCTTGCCGTTGTCGTCATTGCACTGTGCACTAAGAACCTGGAGTACCCTGTTCACTGGCTGTACATCACCTACAGGTGACTGGAAGGCAGTGTAGCTACATTTGTACTGAAGCCTGCAGTGTGGGATGCAGGTGCAGCAAAGGAAACAGGGTTTGGCCTGCGCGCCTCTTTGTTAATGTCAGTTTATTGTATTATGTTTCACTTGTGTTTCTTTCAAGTCTTTCTAGATTCTCTGTAAACATTTTAAAGAACTTATAAATTCTAATCATTTTATATAAAATAAAAACATCTAGTAAAGTGTCATGTGTTCCTGTGACCACTAGGTGGTGCAAAGTATATTACTTTTATGCCACATGCCCCAGTCACCTGGTTTTGGATTATGTCACACTGCCTTTCAGATTGTTCTGGGAGTCCTAGTCTTAGTTTAAGACTAGGACTTAATTAAGTAATTCAGCATGTGGTCACTTTTACCTGGTGACTATGGAATGGTCATAGGTTCTGAGGTTATCAATGGTTTTCTTTCTAGTACAGATAGTCAGAGTAATGCCTTCAGTTCAAGGCGGGGTTGGGGGGGGCGGTCCAGGTTAATGCACCACAATCCTATGCCATCATTTTCTTGTAGTTTTCCATTTATTGGGAGATAAATATTTTTTCTATCACTTATAAGTGAATTTATTCACATTAGTGAATAATATTGACTACTCTTACTCGTCAATGGTCTAATGTGTCAGGGTCCATTATAACTAAGGATGTCTGTGGAATAAAGGTGGGAGTGATGACTCTTAATGATTTAGGCTCTCTGCTATATGCTTGACCCACTGAAGGGAGTTAAGAGATAACGATGAACGTAAATTACTGATTAATCATTCATGATGTTATTTTGGTGAGCACAGAAAGATGTGTAAGGCAACAGAAAAGACTGTCCCCCCTCGTCTTCTGACAGAAGAAGAATACCGGCTACAAGGAGAGGTGGAGACCCGAAAGGCTTTAGAGCAGCTTAGAGAATACTGCAACAGTCCAGACTGCTCTGCTTGGAAGACTGTTTCTCGAATTCAGTCTCCAAAGAGGTAAACAGACTCTTGGCCAGAAGTACCAGGCATCTGTCAGGGTAATCATGACCCTAGAGTTTTAATAGAGATATATTTCTATAATCTTTTTTATTTGTGGCTTTGTTTTCTTGTTCTTCTAGGAGTAGTCAAGGGAAGGGTACGTATATCATGTTTAGCCGTAGCCATTTTCTGATTCCTCAAGGAACTATTTACTTTAACCTTGATTGTAGCATTGAGATGAGAAGACTCTAGTATGATATTAAGTTTCTCCTCTTACAGTTTTGTGTTGCTCTCTGAATGTTTAATATATTTTTTGAGGGGGGAGGGGTCCTTTTATTTGGAAGCAGTCATACCAATGAATATATGAAACTTCAATTTGGAATCTTGATGGCATAAAGTTTATAGGGCCATAAACACAAATGTGTAATGCTCCTTAATCTTATCAAGGATTCCAGATAACTGAAGGAACTTTAGCACTTCCATAACTAAAGGGGTAAGCAAACTTCCATAACTTGAAAGTGCTTGTTAAGCAGGATGGTGTTGCAGGGAATGTCAGCCTATGATCCTAGTTTTCCTTCTCTTCTCATTTCTTGCTTTAGTCTACTTAACTGCCAGAGTAAGGATAAGGCTGGGGGCTAGGCTCAATATCATTTGATCTGAGAGCACATCAAGGTTTCAATTTGTTCTTATTTTGAAAGAAAACAGGGTGGAAGGCAGCTTCTAATAAGTAAATGAATATTCTCTTTTCTAGGTTTGCTGACTTCGTGGAAGGTTCTTTCCACCTCACACCCAATGAAGTTTCTGTCCACGAGCAGGAGTACGGCTTAGGGAGCATTATTGCCCAGGACGAACTCTATGAAGAAACATCCTCTGAGGGGGAGGACTCAGATTCTCGGTACCCCCTTGTCGCACGACAGAACAGCTTCCTGACTTAGGTGGAATTAACTTCGTACCTCAGTGGTTCAGGTTGCGTGTGTTTGGTGTGCAATTGCTTCTCAAATCTTTGAAGCTGGGTGAGATAACTGCAGAAATTCTTCCACTGAAATTAGAGGCTTGAGTAGACCTCCCTCTGGAAGTGGTCTCTGTGGGGTCCCGAGGAAGCAGAGTGGATAACGTAGTGACTGCTTCCCAGTGCATCCTGTTGGTTCAGTTCTCAGCCCACTTTAATATTTCTGAAGAAACTGGATTGCCACAGCTAGCCCAGGGCATTCCAGTTCCTCTTTGAAGTTGGTTCAGTTGTGGCATTTCAGACTCGGAAGTGGTAACTGTTACATGTGAATTAATGCTTTCAGACTATGGCAGCATCTTCAGAGACAAATCCACAAATCTTGAGCCTCTTTTACTTTTGCTTTCATTTTGTGACTTTAGCATAATCCTTGTTTTAACTGTTCTAAGAGGAAAATGGATTATTATTTGCCTGTCTTGTTTTTTTAAACATTAAAAAAAAAAGTGAAACTTGTTCCAGTACTAGCAAGTGCTCCAGAGTGACAAGCCTCCCACACATTTATTAATTGGGTTGTCCATTAAAGCCCTAGTAACTCTTGTGCTGAACTTTGAATTAATTCTCACACCTATGATATGCTAAGTCCTGCTTGCTCTAGGAACAGGCCTGTAGGCCCTTCTGTAGATGAGGTCTGTTGGGGTTTTTATTATATTGCGTTGGCCAAAAAGTTCGGGATTTTTTGTAAGCTCCTTATGGAAACAAAGTTTTTGGCCAACCCAGTATTTAACTTCCAATTCCAAATAGGCTTTCAGGCATCCCTTCCAATTCCTCTTTGTCCCCTTTGCCCTTTCAAGAAGGGTCTATTCTCTCATCTCTGATTATGTACATTTCAGATTGTTTTATTTCTTATATTCTCTTCTCTTTGATTTATAGCATTATTCCCACTGATTAGGAGAAGTGATCTTATTTAGGGAATTTAAATGCTTTTTCCTGGTTCTTTTATTTTTCCTGTCCACTGGTCACACATCTTTGAATTGTTGTAGGATCAAGAAATTATCTCCTTTTCCTTCCCCTTCCTTTGTCTACCCATTCTGTTAATACGTATTCTTAATAGTCTTTGCTTGCCACCTATCCCTCTCTCTGCAGGAAGCCTGGCTCATTTGTGAGCCCTGAAACTATTTATGAAGGCTCTTGATACAACATACGTGTTGTAGCTATGTGGCTGCCACAATTTGCATTGCCAGGAGACAGACTTCCAGATCATCCTTGTGCCTCTGGGTGCTTGTGCAGCCATCAGGATCAGATGTGCTTTCCCATGAACAACTTGTACTTATTTGCAATTCCATTTCTGACCAGAGGTTCCTGCTGCCTTTTATTATAGTGGCATTGGTTTCACATTCTTTTACCATTGGAAAGTACCCTTATAAACCAGCAATGCTCTTTATGAGAGAGCAAATTCCCAAGTCTCTGTCCTTCACTTGGTTCTGTCTTTGTGATCTTCACCCTTGCACCTTGGAAAAAGCTATAAAAAGCCAGGAAGATAGACACTGATGCAGGAGCATAGCATTGACCTGACTGACTTACCATGTCAGCAGAAGACAGATGATTTTTATTAAAAATCTGCAATGAATGACTCCTTCAGACCACCCATTTAACAGATAATTTTGAAAGGCTCTGGGCTCCATTACTGACTTCCAGAATGTTAGCTCCGAGACTCCCCTCCAGGTGGCCAGCTGATTTTTTTCTGACAGTGTTTCCCACAGCTTTAAACTGTCCTAAAGTGACAACTACCTCATTGGCAAATATACTTACAGAAGAAAGTGGAAAATACAGTATTTGGACAGATGACATGGGTTAAAATGCTTTATGTTTAGGAAACCTTTCTACCTTTGTAGTTATGTACGTGGTAGCATTATATCCCTCTGCAGAAAACTATTAAGGCTTCTGAATTTTACTTTTTTTTTTTTTTTTGCCTCATTTATAGAAATTGAACTTGGCATGTTTAAGCATAAGCTGATTTGAAAAAATAATGTGGCCGTACAAGTGGTCTCAGGGTTCCCTTGAGACTTTGGTACCTTCCCCACATGGCCACTTAGGGATATGGTCACTTGCCTCTAGGCTAATACTTCCTGACACCTGTCTTTATTTCAGTGAGAAAGCACTGTGAAGTAGAGAAAGATTCTCATCTTTTTCTGTTTAGTAAACTCCTTGTGATATACCACTTCCATCTCAAGACGAGTTTTTCTCACTGTGTTTGAATTTGGGGTGAGTGAAATCAAACTCGGTTTATTACTCCCCGTCTGGTAGTTGGAGAACTGAGCTGTAGGCAGCACCAATGACAACAGGTCCCGTTGTCATGAGAGCTCCTCTCAGCAAAGGACGGTGCGGCTGGTGTGCTGTGTGTCCTTGCCCTGCCCTCCGTGCAGCTCTTCCCCAGATGCCTCTGAGCCTCTGTGTGCCCAGAGATTGCTGGACTCGGTCCACCTTTAGGAGCTGCACTTGTCTCCTGCTTGGCCACTTAGTCTGCTGGCTCAGTCACTAGTTGAGGCCCTCGTTTAATTTTCTCTGGCAGTTGCAGCTCTTGCAGCTTCAGCATAGTCTTGTCTCTCAGACGATCTCATCAGGAAGAGTTGAAGGGATAACTGGAGTGAGCTGGACATAGGAGCCTTCGTCTGTTGCCACGTCAGCATCTTGCTCCACAAATATCAAGCTGCAAATTGGCGCTCGGAGTCAGGGTCTCATCAGCATCAAAAATCTATGGCCTCTAATGGATCTGATCAAGTTATATAGAGTATGCCTTCCATTAATGGGAGTACAAGTCAACTGGCTTAAAACACTTTCCCTTCACTTTCCCAGTCGGATTGCTTTCACGAGACCAATGGAACCAATGACTGAAAATAAGGAAAATTTAGCACTTTTGATATCTTCTAATAAGAAATTCCTATCAGCCACTTCATGCCCCAAAACTAGTTTATTTCATCCCCCTAAATTCATGACTTTTATATTCTGTTGCAGAATTTTGCTGATGATAGACTTTTGAGTACTGATTTTGTGCTGATAAAGTCCATTCTAGGGCCCAGCCTTTTCTTCACTGACTTGTGTTTCCTTCAACCCAACCCCCACTTTGCATGTATGATAGACAGTTGATGAGCGAAAGCACCCAAATAGGCTAGATAGTTCCCCAGGCCCTGATTTCCGTAAAAGGTTTGGGAGTGGATTATGCAATTGCCTTTCATATTTTTGTTGTTCCAGAAAAAAAGATGGGCTCAGATGGATGCCTATGTAAAAATGGTTCCAGGCTTTGTACTCAACTTTTCTCTGAACTGAGTAGTGAAAGTTGAAGTAGGAGGAAAGGAAATTAAATGTCCTAGTATTCCTTTGGGCTCAGGTCTGACATGACATATGAGATAATAACCTATATTGAAATGCCAAGAATTTTATCTGAACCAAGGAGAGGACAGTTGGACAGATTTATTATGCCTTCGTGTTACATAGGCACTGAAACAAACTAATAAGCATAAAATAGCCTTTGTACAAGGCAAGTGCACCTAAAACTTGATGTTTTGATGTAACAGAAATTGATCATTATTTTTTTAGGGAAGCCTATGCAATTGTGGTGATCAGTGGTGTCTCTTATAGCTTAGCTTATGGATTCAGTTGCTGTTGAGGTAGATTCTAGACAGTTATTAACTTGAAAAGGGAGTTTGGTGCCTTATATGATGGGAGCCAGAGCCTGCTGGGAATAAACAAAGCGAATTCACACCAGTGTCAATGCACAGCTTTAGCAGGGAAGGAAATGGCACACAGCACCCCCACATTTGGGGCTTTTGGCTCCCATACCCCCTGCCCATGTGCATCACCATCCTTTTCACACTTGACAATAACTTGAAAATGGTGAAATCACTATCTTGCATTTTTCTACAACCTGGGTAATGTTCTTGTTAACAGAATAGGTCGCTCTTAATGTATTAGAACTGTTACAGCCTGCAGCTGCCTCAGTTTATCATGTTTCTAGGATTGATGGTGGAATAGGAAGTTCGTGGGTAAGTTTTAGCCTGTGGGTAATGCCTTAGTGTTATTTTAAAAGATTTGTCATTTATATTTAAAATAAGTGTTCATGAATGTTTGAAAGGAACAAAATGATCAGGGATGACTCTTTGCCATGGGTCTTATTTTCGCTCTTTTCTGTAAGAAAAATAAGCAATGTCTTATATATTTTTTCATTTTTATTATACAAGTTTGTAAGTAATCCCAATTTTAATAAAGTTTTATATACTATGTAGTGGTTTCTCTTAATGAACATGTACTTTTCTTGTTAGGATCTCTTGTTTTCAGGTAATCAGCAATTAGCTCTTCTGTTTCATCTTTCTAGACAGATGTTTTGCATGTTATTTATTTTCCTTTTTTTTAAAAAAAAAAAAAAACTTCTTCCCTTGGGATTTCCCAGTGATCTAGTGGCTGAGACTCCATGCTCCCTGTGCAGGGGGCCTGGGTTTGATCCCTAATCAGGAACTATCAATAGATCTTGCATGCCGCAACTAAAGAATGTGTGTTCCCCATTGAAGATCGAAGACCCCACATACCAAAACTGAGACCTGGTGCAGCCAAATAAAAAATATTTAAAAAATAAACCTCTGTTTCCCATCTTGGGTCTGTCTGGTCTACTTCCTTGGACTGAATGGTTTCCAGGATGCCAGATCTCTAAGAGGTATTCTTACAGGAGCAGAGGGTTATACCACTGTACTGTCTCAGGAAAATAATGTTTAGCTTATTCCTGGTCCAGGGAGCTACTTTGTACTCTTAATTCTTTTTTTTTTTTTTTTTTTTTTTGGTATAAAGGATCTTTTTCTCCACTGAGGTGGGGAGAAGACCTGTGGCTCCTGCTGTGAGATGCCCACCAAGAGCTTTCTGTTGGGAGAAAGGGAGCAGGGCTTTCATGTAGTAAGTATTAGGGGACATGGAATAAAAATTCAACTGTGTCTAGGCCCAGCTTCTGCAGTAGGAAGGAGACTGGTGCCTTCCATTTTCTGTTTTGGCTATTTTCTTTGCTCTGGGAATCCATTCTAGACTTTGCATTAATTCTGTACCTGTCTCTTCCTATTCAGGCCACATGGAAATCTATTGTCTATTAAGACTATGAAATAGGATGGAAACAGGATGTTGACCATACGTGAACTTATGTAGATTAATGCACAGTGATGACATCTTTTCATTCTATAATCCAACTAGGTAAATGAGAGACACTGGATGATCATCAGTGGTTGAAATAATAAAAAAGCATAATTGCCAGATTTGTAAGATCGTAGGATTAAAAAAGGTGTGTAAAAGTAGCTCCTTTCAAACTTCAACATCCATAGGAATCATCTGGGGAGCTTGTTAAACTGAAGACATGGGATTCAGTAAGTCTGGGTTGAGGCCCAAGATTCTGCATTTCTAATAAGCTCCCAAGTGATTCAGATGCTGCTGGTCAGTGGACCTCACTTTGAGTAGCATTCTGCTTGTTGCCTGGCACGTGGTAAGTATAGCTAACTCTTCAACAACCTGGGGAGGGGGTCATTGGTTAGGTGTGCCGACCCTCTGTCCAGTCAAAGCCTATCTTATAGTTTTACGGTTGATGGGCCTCTGTACCTGCCATCCCACATCTGCAGACTCAGCCAGCCATGGATCACATAGTAGCAAATGTACTTACTGAAAAAAATCTGAGTGTACATGGATGGGAGAGTTCAAACCCGTGTTGTTCAAAGGTCAGCTGTACTTGATCAGTGTTGCTAACTGATAATAGATAATTGATGAGAGTCAAAAGACCCTCTACTACCAAATATCCTCTCCACCATATCTTTTTATTGTGTGACATCTTTTTAAAAAGTGAGTGTCCCTGGGTGAACCAGTAAGTGCGAATTCAACAAGTGTGAGGGCAGGTTGCTGTCTGCTCAACTCAGAAATCAGCATCCAAGGGTTTAGAATTGCTGCTGCTTCTAGTTCTTTGCCATCTTTCTGAAGTATAATTTATAAAATTCACTAGTCTTAGATTTTTTGCTGAGTTTGACAAATGGAAACAGTTGTAACCACCACCAAAGTCATGATCTAGAGCATTTCCATCACCCCAAAAACTTCCCTTAAGTCCCTTACACAGACTAGAAATTTTACTGGGAGAAGGAAGAGGATTTAAGCTCCAGTTGCTTCAGTTTTCCTGAGAAGCAGGAGGTCAGGATCCTGCATCCCCCTGTGTCTCCTCCCCACCCCAAGAATGCTGACACATCTAATCCCAGCGGAGTCGGGTGTGTGTTGTACCTTGTAAATTTAGACTGACCCACTTGTTTGCCAAGAACTTTCTGGGTTTTAGCACTCAAATACTCATGTCCAGAAAACTCATCTCAGATCCTAGACAAACCAGGGTGGTTGGCCACCCTAGCTGTGACATTCATGCCCTTGTTTCTAAGCCTGAGTTTCTTATTTTAGAGTCAATTCTCTCATGGGAGCACAAAGTAGGCACTCAATAAACAAGTCCATGGGTGGACATAAATGAACCTCACTGTAGGTAGCTGCAGATTCCTGGCCTGGAGAACACAAGGCCTGGGTTCTGGTCTTGGCTCTGCCAGGTCTGCAGTGGTATGATCCTGGAAAAGTGGTTTCTCACTCTAGGTATGTTTCCTCCACGCAAATCCTTAGTCACTTCCTCTGCTGTGCCTAGCTCTACCCATCATGGAATTATGTTTTGATGTCACTTCCACTCAGCTTTCTCTTTCTTTCTTGCCTCTTGCCATTTCCCGGCTTCAAATATATATAGTAGGTCAATAAATTATGTAAGGGCAGGTTCATAATGGAATTGCTGATGGGCCGGGCTTATGCAGAGTGCCGTGAGAGCAAGACAGTGTGGACTTTGAACCAAGCAGCTGTGGCTGGGAGTTGGAGAGTCAAGTCTCTATCTTCAGGTAAGTGTCTGTGATTACCTGATTTGCTCTTTGTGCATTATTGGGAAGGAAGATGGTGGGGATAGGGAGCCTGCTGTTTAGGAATTTTCCTGGGTGGATGAAGAGGTCCCGTGGCAAAGAGGATTTTATATACTTCTTGTCTAGCAGAGGCAGTGATTTCCAGCTGAGCTAGTGCCCAAGAAACAGTACCCAGGCTGTTATTCAGTATTCTAGCACAGAAGAAGGAGTACAGAGAGAAATACCAGAAGTAGCCCAAGCTGGAATCTGTGGCCAACTTAGGCTCAGGAAGCTGCCATTCTGTTTCTGGTTCTGCCACATGCTGTCTGTGGAACTCGGGGCACGTTGTGTAACCTCTTTGAGCCTCTGTGTTTGTCTCTAATTTTCCTTTTTGGTGGAGTAATTCTTCACTGCATCTTTTTGTTGTCTCTAATTTTCCTTTCTGGTGGAGTAATTCTGCACTGCCTACTTCACAGGGTGGAGTAATTCAGTGAGACGACACAGGTGGGAGTTCACTGAAACTGAATAAATGCAACGTTGGGTTGCATTATCCTTAACTTGGAGGCAAATGGAGAGACTTGGGGATTTTGTCTGCTTTTTTGTCTGCTTCTGTCTGTTCCTCCAATAGTGTCACCAATACGCCCTGGCTCCCAGTAAGATAAGACGGGTAGGTGTGAGGGAGGTACTATTTCTTCGGTCAGAAGACACCACAGCCTGACAAAGTTCCTGATTTCAAGAGAGCTTTTCCATGGCAATAAAGTCTGCTCCTTCTGCCCTCATTTCCAAATGTGGGGGCAATGGAGCCAGAACTCCGCTTCAACCCCTCAGCTCAGGCCAGCCAGATACCCTTTCCTACCTAGAAGGGGCTTTCTCATGTGGCCAAGCATCTCCCTCTAGGGCTACAGGCCTGTGAAGGGTTAAGCGAGCCACACCCTCAGCAGGAACAGCCTCGGACTTTGTGCTGAGCAGCCATCTCTGCCTCGCCTGGCTTGACTGGCGCGGGGAGCCCTGGCTGGAGAAGGCAGGACAGAGGAAGGTCAGAATCGTGGACACTGGCTAGAGGAGGGCAGAATCTTTCCTGTCTTTCCCAACACCATGGACAGCTCCCACTAACGAGGACGCCTCTCCACCCTTGGGGCCTGGGACTCCTATGCCCCCTTCCTGTCACACTAGGATTTCGTCTACCACTTCTCTGCCATTGAAGTTACACCCTGGTTCCAGCTCGTGGTGAGTCCCGCCTTAACCTGTTCCTCTTTTCATATCTTAGGGTGCTCTATGTGGGGGCTTATTCCCCGCCCCCAGCCTCCAACCAATCTTATTCCTTTCAAATCTAAATCCAAAGATGCCTTTTTCCCAGCTCTGCTTCTGCTTCTTACCTTGCCTGCAAAGTTATTTAAAATCTTAACTTTTTCTCAAATCTAGAAAATGTGGGGCGATGATAGTATCTGCTTCCTGGAAATATTGTAAGCAGCAAATGAATGAGTATCTGTAAAGTCTTTAGAGCCTGGCTGGCCCATAGTATTTACTACCTGATTGCTATTGCCTGCTGTAATCAGTATTCTCATAGCTCCCTCAGTTGTCTTTACAGGAAGTGATAAGTGCTCATTTTTCCTGGAGCTTGGAGAGGCAGAGTGGAGGGAGAAGGCAGCCTCTGTTCCCTTTCTGCCCCCACTGTTCTTCTGGCTCTCCTCCCTTCCCCCACTCAGGTTCAGCGATGCAGGAGAGGAGGATATGGCTGTTTCACTCCTGTTAGGGAGTGGCACTGACCATTGTACTAATAGTTCTGTCCTGCACCAGGGCACCCCGCCTGCTCAGTCCACAAGAAAGGCTGAGGAGGGTTGGGTCTCCTCCTTAGGGAGCATCTGCCATGTGCCTACTGTGTGGGGCTGAGCCTCTCCCACTCTGCTCTTCCTTGCTCATCCCCACCAGTTACTAAAAAGCTAGGTCTGTCCCTCTGGGGCAGAGTCCATGCCAGAAGCTTAAGGTCGTGGATGTACATGTTGGGGATTGAGATGGAAAAATGGGGACGGACGTGGAGGTACATCCGAAGTTCCCGACCACTGCTCGCTTCGGGGAAAACAAATCTCATTTCATTCTCTTTGGGGCACTCCAGCCTTTGATGACAGAGAAGGCAATGGCACCCCACTCCAGTACTCTTGCCTGGAAACTCCCATGGATGGAGGAGCCTGGTAGGCTGCGGTCCATGGGGTCGTGAAGAATCGGACACGACTGAGCGACTTCACTTTCACTTTTCACTTTCATGCATTGGAGAAGGAAATGGCAACCCACTTCAATGTTCTTGCCTGGAAAATCCCGGGGACGGGGGAGCCTGGTGGGCTGCTGTCTGTGGGGTCGCACAGAGTCAGACATGACTGAAGTGACTTAGCAGCAGCAGCCTTTAATGGAGGAGCTCCTGGCTCTGTCATGGGGCTCATCACCTTGTTCAGGCCCCGTTTAAAAACTGAATCTCACTGTAACAATGAGAGGGGAGGGAAAACTTTGGAGCAACTTTGGAAATGAATGTGGTTGTGCTGGGTGAGGAAACAGGGGCTGTGAGAGGCAAGGAGTTGGGAGGGAGACGGGGCACAGAGTCAGGGAAACTGGACCTGGGCCAGGGCCTCAGTGCTGGAGGGAGGGAGCCTCTGGTGTCTGGCTGTGGCGTGAACTTTGCTTCCCTTTCCTCCCCAGCCCTCTCCCCTGTAGCACAAGGATGTTCCCCTTACTGGGGCCCTTCTTTACCCTGGTGGTTGAAGGCAGGTGGTCTCGCCTCACTCCCACCAACCCTAATGCAGGGAGCAGAGGATCCCTCCCACCTCTGGCTTCCTGAAATTTCCACACTAGCTTGGGCTGGTCTGGAGGCCTCTTTCAGCTGGCCAGGGGCTCTCTCCAGGGCCAGGACTAGGGGGAGGGGAAGGCTCTCTTAGGTCCTTCTGCCTTCCTCCCCTAAATAGTTACTGGCCGCGAAAGCTGAGCAGACACCAACAAACTGATCCCAGGACCAATAGCTCCTCTGGACATGACCCTTCTGGAAGGTTCTGTGGGGGTGGAGGACCTTGTGCTCCTGGAACCCCTGGAGCAGGAGTCTCTGATCAGGAACCTCCAGCTGCGCTATGAAAAGAAGGAGATTTATGTGAGTGCCCATGGGTGCCCCCGGCTGTGGATGTGTGGCCAGAGAGTTCTCGGGCCTTTCCCAGACCCACCCTGGCTCACTCCATCATCTCCCACAACTGCAGACCTACATTGGGAACGTGTTGGTCTCAGTGAATCCCTACCAACAACTGCCCATCTATGACCTGGAGTTTGTTGCCAAATACCGGGACTACACCTTCTACGAGCTGAAGCCCCATATGTGAGTAGAGGGACCAAGGGAAGGTGGCAGGGCCCAGCTCGCCATGATGAGACATCCTCATTTCCTCTATCCTTTCTCCTGAAGGAGGCTCTCCAGCTTCTCCTTCCTCCCTTGGCCCTTTGGAGGCCCCTTACCAGGCCTGTTGTTTGCCACGGTCTGGTCCAAGTGGGGAGGGCGAATGAGTCTGGGGATCGAGTGAAAGACAGTGTCTTGAACTGACCCCACACTAGTCATCACCCACTTCCTCCCTGCAAGCTATGCACTGGCAAATATGGCATACCAGTCACTGAGGGACCAGGACCGAGACCAGTGTATCCTCATTACTGGCGAGAGTGGAGCTGGGAAGACGGGTGAGGCGCCGGGTGAGCGGGGGTGGGGAAGCCGTGGAGTTGCTGCTGGAACTGCCCCCTTGTCTCTCTCCAAGACAGAACCAGTCCTGCCCCCAACCCCTGAAATTCCTTCCTGGGTTTTTCTGAGTGGTGTGAGGTGCTGCAATGAGGGAGATTGAGGGAGTGGTGGGGATCCATGCTGGGGTTTCTCTTGCAGAGGCTAGTAAACTAGTGATGTCTTACGTGGCTGCTGTCTGCGGGAAAGGGGAGCAGGTGAACTCTGTGAAGGAGCAACTGCTTCAGTCGAACCCAGTGCTGGAGGGTGAGGAGTCCAGTCTCTGTCCTCTCCACCCCACTCCCACCCTACCATCCCCCGTGTTCCCGAGATCACTGTTCAGCCTGAAAAATCTGAGACTGGCCTGATGGCTGGAGGATCTTCCCCCTTCCTGTCCCTGAAGTCCTTCTTCTGCCCTCAGCCACCTAACTCCTTCTCCCCTCATCTCCACAGCTTTTGGCAACGCCAAGACCATTCGCAACAACAACTCCTCTCGATTTGTGAGTGAACATTTCCTTGGCCTGGGACAAGAGGGTGTGGGGTCTTGAGAGGGAGAAACATGGCCCAGATGCCTCCTGGACAGGGTGACGAGGAAAAGCGGAAGCCAAGTCTCTTTCTCTGCTCTCTGAAGGGAAAATACATGGATATTGAGTTTGACTTCAAGGGATCCCCCCTCGGTGGCGTCATCACAAACTGTACGTGTCTCACGTCCCACTTACCCCCTCTCCCGCATGCCCCATGGTGTCCCTTTCTGCTAATCTACTGCTGTAGGAAGGAGGAAGGTTAGACTAACAGGCTTCCTAACCACTGGGAACACCAGGGATTAGGACGGAATTAGAGGGAAGTTGTGGTATCTCCCAGATCCTCAGAACATTATTTTTGAATTTTCTGTCAGATCTGCTTGAGAAATCCCGTGTGGTGAAGCAACTTGAAGGAGAAAGGAACTTCCACATCTTCTATCAGCTCCTGGCAGGAGCAGACGCACAGCTACTGAGTACGTGCCAGCACCCGCCATGCAGCAGAACAGCCTCAGCCTCCATTCAAGCCCCAGAACCCCTGGCCCCTCTGGATCCCTAAAGCCATCTTCCCTCAACTCTCAGGGCAGTCCTACCCTGATTCTCACCTATCCACTGTTGGGAACAAATCCTTGACTTCTGTATTCTCTTCCTTTTCTGGGATTTTAGTCTAGGAATAAGCCTTCTTACCTCTTCACCACTCTTACTTCTCTGAACTGCCTTGGTTCCTTTTTCCCCAATTCAGCTCATTTACTCAGTAGTGCCTGACTCTTTGCCACCCCATGGACTGCAGCACTCCAGGTTTTCCTATCATTCCTTCACCACCTCCCAGAGATTGCTCAAACTCATGTCCATCAAGTCGGTGATGCCATTCAACCATCCCATTCTTTGTCGTCCCCTTTTCCTCCTGCCTTCAATCTTTCCAAGCATCAGGGTCTTTTCTAGAGAATCAGTTCTTTGCAAGAGGTGGCCAAAGTATTAGAATTTCAGCTTCAGCATCAGTCCTTCCAAAGAATATGCAGGACTGATTTCCTTTAGGATTGACTGTTTTGATCTCCTTGCAGTCCAAGTTACTCTCAAGAGTGTTCTCCAACATCATAGTTCAAAAGCATCAATTCTTTGGCGCTCAGCTTTCTTTATAGTCCAATTCTCCCATCCACACATAACTACTGGAAAAATTATAGCTTTAACTAGATGGATATTTGTTGGCAAAGTAATGTCTCTGCTTTTTAATATACTGTCTAGGTTGGTCATAGCTTTTCTTCCAAGGAGCAAGCATCTTTTAATTTCATGGCTGCAGTCACCATTCACAGTGATTTTAGAGCCCCCCCAAAATAAAGTCTCACTGTTTCCATTATTTCCCCATCTATTTGCCTTAAAGTGATGGGACCAGATGCCATGATCTTAGTTTTCTGAATGTTGAGTTTTAGGCCAACTTTTTCACTCTCCTCTTTCACTTTCATCAAGAGACTGTTTAGTACTTCTTCACTTTCTGCCTTAAGGGTGGTGTCATCTGTGTATCTGAGGTTATTGACATTTCTCCTGGCAATCTTGATTCCAGCTTGTGCTTTATCCAGTCTGGCATTGCACATGATGTACTCTGCATATAAGTTAAATAAACAGGGTGACAATATACAGCTTCGATATACTCCTTTCTGATTTGGAACCAGTCTGTTTTCATTGTTCTAACTGTTAGAACTGTTGCTTCTTGACCTGCATACAGATTTCTCAGGAGTCAGGTAAGGTGGTCTGGTATTTCCGTCACTGAAAGAATTTTCTGCACTTTGTTGTGATCCACATAGTTAAAGGCTTTGGCGTAGAAAATAAAGCAGAAGTAGATGTTTTTCTGGAACTCTCTTGCTTTTCGATGATCCAGCAGATGTTGGCAGTTTGATCTCTGGTTCCTCAGCCTTTTCTAAATTCAGCTTGAACATCTGGAAGTTCATGGTTCATGTACTGTTGAGGCCTGGCTTGGAGAATTTTGGACATTACTTTGCTAGTGTGTGAGATGAATGCAATTGTGTGGCAGTTTGAATATTCTTTGGCATTGCCTTTCTTTGGGATTGGAATGAAAACTGACCTTTTCCAGTCCTGTGGCCACTGCTGAGTTTTCCAAATTTGCTGGCATACTGAGTGAAGCACTTTCACAGCATCATCTTTTAGGATTTGAAATGGCTCAACCAGAATTCCATCACCTCCACTAGCTTTGTTCGTAGTGATGCTTCCTAAGGCCCACTTGACTTCACATTCCAGGATGTCTGCCTCTAGGTGGGTGATCACACCATTGTGGTTATCTGGGTCATGAAGATCTTTTTTGTACAGTTCTTCCATGTATTCTTGCCACCTCTTAATATCTTCTCCTCCTGTTAGATCCATATCATTTCTGTCCTTTATTGTGCCCATCTTTGCATGAAATGTTCCCTTGGTATCTCTAATTTTCTAAAAGAGATATCTAATCTTTCCCATTCCACTGTTTTCCTCTATTGCTTTGCATCTATCACTGAGGAAGGCTTTCTGATCTCTTCTTGCTATTCTTTGGAACTCTGTATTCAAAGGGGTATATCTTTCCTTTTCTCCTTTGCCTTTAGCTTCTCTTCTTTTCTCAGCTATTTGTAAGGCCTCCTCAGAAAAGCATTTTGCCTTTTTGCCTTTTTGGGAATGGTCTTGATCACTGCCTCTATACAATGTCACAAACCTCCATCCATAGTTCTTGAGGAATTCTGCCCATCAGATCTAATCCCTTGAATCTATTTGTCACTTCCACTGCATAATCATAAGGGATTTGATTTAGGTCATACCTGAATGGTCTAGTGGTTTTCCCTACTTTCTTTCTTTCTTTTTTTTTTCCCTACTTTCTTCAATATAAGTCTGAATTTGGCAATAAGGAGTTCATGATCTGAGCCACAGTCAGCTCCTAGTTTTGTTTTTGCTGACTGTATAGAGCTTCTCCATCTTTGGCTGCAAAGAATATAATCAATCTGATTTTGGTGTTGACCATCTGGTTATGTCCATGTATAGAGTCTTATCTTGTGTTGTTGGAAGAGGGTGTTTTCTATGACCAGTGATTTCTCTTGGCGAAACTCTATTAGCCTTTGCCCTGCTTCATTCTGTACTCCAAGGCCAAATTTGCCTGTTACTCCAGGTATCTCTTGACTTCCTACTTTTGCATTCCAGTCCCCTATAATGAAAAGAACATCTTTTTTGGGTGTTAGTTCTAGAAAGTCTTCATAGAACCATTTAACTTCAGCTTCTTCAGCGTTACTGGTTGGGGCATAGACTGGGATTACTGTGTTATCAAATGGTTTGCCTTGGAAATGAACAGAGATCATTCTGTCATTTTTGAGATTGAACCCAAGAACTGCATTTCAGACTCTTTTGTTGACTATGAGGGCTATTCCATTTCTTCTAAGAGATTCTTGCCCACAGTAGTAGATATAATGGTCATCTGAGTTAAATTTGCCCATTCCAGTCCATTTTAGTTCACTGATTCATAAAATGTTGATGTTCACTCTTGCCATCTCCTGTTTGACCACTTCTAATTTACCTTGATTCATGGACCTAACATTTCATATTTCTATGCAAGATTGCTCTTTACAGCATTGGACTTTACTTCTATCACCAGCACATCAACAACTGGGTGTTGTTTTTGCTTTGGCTCCATCTCTTCATTCTTTCTGGAGTTATTTATCCACTCTTCTCCGTAGCATATTGGGTACCTACTGACCTGGGGAGTTCATCTTTCAGTTTCATATCTTTTTGCCTTTTCATACTGTTCATGGGGTTCTCAAGGCATAAATGCTGAAGTTGTTTGTCATTCCCTTCTCCAGTGGACCACATTTTGTCAGAACTCTCCACCATGACCCGTCCTGGCTTCTTGAGTGGCGCTAGTGGTACAGAACCCACCTGCCAATGCAGGAGATGCAAAAAACAGAGGTTCAGTCCCTGGGTCAGAAAGATTCCCTGGAGAAGGAAACGACAATCCACTCCAGCATTCTTGCCTGGGAAATTGCATGGCAGAGGAGCCCAGCAGGCTACAATCCAAGGGGGTCACAGAGAGTCAGACACGATTTAGCAACTAAATCTCCTCTTTTCCCCCAAGCTGGCTTCAAAAACAACACTTATTTCCATCTGCCATGCTTTTCTACCTTTAATTTAAGGGAATTTATCCACAGCTCAGTAGGAGATTGGACAGGATGTTACAGGTATTCAAGAACTTCCAATGAGCTCTAGTTGAAGTTGTTTTGGGTCTATATCTGTCTCACCCATGACCTTGTCCTTGGTTTTTTTTCTTCTTAGATAGTTCTATGGAGGTTCCATTCATTCATTCATCAAATACCTCTTGAACATCTAGTATGCTTGACCATCCTGCTAGCTTCTAAGGATACAGAGTTGAATAAGACATGGACCTTGTCCTTGAAGAAGTCTTCTTCTAGGGATGGCAGATATGTGAACAGATACATCACAGTGCAGTGTGGCTGTTGCCAATATGCTGTGCAGTTGGCTATAGGTGCAGAAGTCATGGAACACTATGCTTTTTCTTAGGGAAGAGACCATCTCAGCCTGGATGCTGGCTGGGCCTTGCTGGAGGGTCTGATGGGACTTTAAGCCCTGCCAGAGTTTCCTCTCTAAATCCCATCTCTGGCTGTGGGCACTGTGGATATCTGATGCCTAAGAACTTATGGCTTTGATTTCTGGTTATTCTGTGCTGGACTTGTGCCTGCCCCTTTCACTCTCCTGGAGATCTCTATGGTTTAAGAGCCCCCACAGGTATCATCTTCCCTCCTGGCTTAATAGTCTTGATTGTATTCAATTTGTCTGAATCAGACACTGGAGTCTTGCTCTGGCTGATTCTTGCTCATTGGTTTGAGTCCGGGTGGGGCCTCCCTTCCTGGTGTCATCATCCCAGGGCCTTTCTGACTCATTCTCCTTCCAGACACCCCTCTTTATCAGCCTCCTGTTTCAAAATTTTTGTCTCAGGGGAAGCTGCCATTAAACTCTACTTTGAGAGTCACTCTCTAATTCTCAGATCTTTTGAGTAACAGATAACTGATACTGTTCAAGCTCTATGATTAACTCATTCCTTCCCATCTCAGTGAATGACTTTGTCCATTCCCTTGATTCATTTATTAAAAGAAAGTTCTTGCATGCCAGTCAGACATGCAGAATATGAAGATGAAAAACACAGTCCCAACACACAACCTGTTCATTGGTAAGAGGAACAGGAAAAAAATCACAAACCTAATCCATGAGATGTAGTCTGGGGTAGGGATGCACCACGTGGAACCCAGGAGAGCCATTTGGCTCAGCCCCAATCTGAGAAAACCTTCCAAAAGGGAGTCTGGTTTGGGGAACATAGTGTCTGCCACTTGGTTGGTGTTTTGTGAACAAATAATGAATGCCCCAACCTGGGCAATGGGCAATGTGAGGAAGCTGGGGATGGGTGGAAGATAGCTGCTCACCCTTCCTTCCTCGCCTTTGTTCTCCCAGAACCACTGAGAACTGAACAGCATGGAAGGTTTGCTTTTCTGGTTTTATTGTTTAGAACTGTGAGGGTGGAGAGAAGAGTAGAATGAGGCTTTTCTTTCATAAAATTTGGGGAAAATCTCAAGGGTTATGAACACCCATTTCCCTGGTAGCTCAGCTGGTAAAGAATCCACCTGCAATACAGGAGACACTGGTTCCATTCCTCAGTTGGGAAGATCCGCTGGAGAAGGGAAAGGCTACCCACTCCAGTATTTTGGCCTGAGAAGTCCATGGACTGTATAGTCCATGGGATTGTGGAGAGTTGGACATGACTGAGTGACTTTCACTTGCAAACCCTAGATACAACTTTAAAAAGTAGTCTATAATCATAAGAATTAATGATCCCAACACAAAGAAGACACAGGGAGAACCTAAAACAAAAATGGCTCCTCTGAATAAACGAATGAACCAACCTAGAGCAAGGGCCATGAGGGTCAAGGTTGGAGGACTCAGAGAGCCCGTGTACTGACCCTTTTCCCTCATGCTGGTCCTTGCAGAGGCCCTGAAGCTTGAGCGGGACACAGGTGGCTATGCCTACCTGAACCCGGACACGTCCAGGGTGGATGGCATGGATGATGATGCCAACTTCAAGGTCCTTCAGGTGGGTACCCAGGATGGGCCATTAGGCCATGCCCTGAGTCCAGGCTCTGGCTTTGGGAAGGGAGGCAGGCATTGGACTGGTCTGAAGTTCAACTTCCGATTCTCCTTTCTTCCCTAGAATGCAATGACTGTGATCGGCTTCTCTGAGGAGGAGATTCGGCAGGTGCTAGAGGTGGTGGCCCTGGTGCTGAAGCTGGGGAACGTGGAACTGGTCAATGAGTTCCAGGCCAATGGGGTACCAGCAAGTGGCATCCGTGATGGGAGAGGTCTGCACCCAACCAACTCCCTGAATCTCCTACTGCAATTGCTATTCTCCCACCATCTTCAGCATAATAGATTTCACTCTGATTAAGCCCCCCTCTGCCACTCAGAAGTTCCTCCCCAAACATACTCATTCAGAACACCCTGTGAGACATATTGGAATGAAGTGTGGATGTTTCATAGACCTTGGTTCTGGGACTCTCTGAATTCTTAGTGGATTCTTTGCAAAAATGGGGATAATTACACTCATTTCAGGAGATTCTCATATTAAAGGAGATGATACATGCAAAGTGTCAAGATCTCCTTTCTCTCCTCCTCCTCCCTAGATGTTCCTCTAAGGCCATATTCTGGATGGGCTGTAAGGACTTTCCCAGTAAGACTCGGAACAGCAAGCCCCCAGCAGTTTCATGTATCAACCCTCCCTCCTCCCCTGGGAGTAAATCCTCTCTCAGGCCATGTTGTATTTCCCCATCACTCCCAGGTGTTCAAGAAATTGGGGAATTGGTGGGTTTGAATTCAGGGGAACTAGAGAGAGCTTTGTGCTCAAGAACCATGGAAACAGCCAGAGAAAAGGTGGTCACCGCACTGAATGTCGTCCAGGTGAGGGGCTCTCAGGGAGGAGCCTGGGTTCTGAGTCTGTCCTATGGCTGTCACACTAACCAGCAGCCTCGCCCTCCAGGCTCAGTATGCCCGGGATGCTCTGGCTAAGAACATCTACAGCCGCCTTTTCAACTGGTTAGTGAATCGAATCAACGAGAGTATCAAGGTGAGAGATTGCTCTCTTCCCTCAATGATCTCCTCTGCCTGCCCTGTGCCTTGGGTTCTGAGATGAACAGAGGAAGAATGATAGTGTGTTTTCTTTTATCTACTTATTTTTGAATCTGTGTTATTTTGGAAATACCTCTCTCTCTCTTTTTTTTTTTTTTTTTTGAATTCAACTATCTGGATTCTCTGTCAGGTGCACAAAGACTCTGAGCCTCAGTTTCCTGATTTGGGAAATGGACACTAACATTTACGTGTTTCCCAGGATTTAGTGAGGATCACTAAATTTGGCGCTTCCTTGGTAGCTCAGTCAGTGAAGAATCTGCCTGCAGTGCAGGAGGCCTGGGTTTGATCCCTGGGTAGGGAAGATCCCCTGGAGAAAGAAATGGCAACCCACTCCAGTGTTCTTGCCTGGAAAATCCTATGGACAGAGGAGCCTAGTGGGCTACCGCCCATGGGGTCGCAAGAGTCAGATACGACTTAACAACTAAACCATCAGTGATGATCAGATAAAATTGTGTATGTGATTACCATGTAATCCAGGAATTCTACTCCTAGGTATATATCCAAGAGAATGAAAAACATGTCCACATAAAAGCTTGTGCATGAATGTTCATAGGGGCATTATTCATAATAGCCAAGAGTGGACACAACCCAAAAGCACATCATCTGACGAATGGATAAACAAAATGTGGTGTATCCATACAGTGGTATATTATGTGGCTATAAAAAGGCATGAGGTACTGATATAAGCTCAACAGGGATGAAGTTTGGAAACATGTTGAGTGAAAGAAGCCAGACCCAAAAGGCTACATTTTATGTGATTCCATTTATATAAAATGTCCAGAATAGGCAAATCCATAGGGATGGGGAGTAGGTCCATGGTTACCAGAGGAATAGGGAGTGACTGCCAGTGGGTCCATGTACAGTATTTCATTTGGGGGTGATGAAAATACTCTGGAATTTAGTGGTGATGGTTGTACACTTTTTGAATATACTTTAAAAAAGCAACCACATCACTGAATTGTATACATTTAAAAGGTAAATTTTATGGTGTACAAATTAGGCCAAAACAGAGCTATTGTTTAAAAATTACATACATGAAAGTGCCATCAATTTAGAAGCTATTACTGGAAGGCAGCAGGGTAAAATAGGATTTGAATCTAGATTTGCCTAAATGCTTAACTCTTTTGGCAGTTTTTTGTGGTTTTTTTTTTTGGCTACACTGTGAGCATGTGGGATTTTAGTCCCCTCCGGCTCTCCCCTCCACCTTCCTGCCCCTAGCAGGTATTGAACCTGCACGCCTTGCAGTGGAAGCATGGAGTCTTAACCCCTGGACCAGGGAAGTCTCTTAGCTCTTTTGAAGTTTGATTTTTTTCATCTGTAGAAAGGGAATCATCATACCTTATAGGGATATACAGATTAATCAAACAAGATCTTAGGATTTTTTTGTAAAATGGTCTACACATATAAGGGATGGTTATTTTCCTGGGACTTTAATGTTTTTCTACTTTGTGCCATGGGAGCATTTTCTTGGAATCTATTTGCATCTTCTCTTCCCTCCTTTCCTCCCTCTTGGCTGGTCCTTCAGCCTAGAGAGGAAAAGGGAGCTTGAAATCACCCCAATTCCTCTCCAGCATGGTCAAGTTCACTCAAGTACTGTCGCCCCCTGCTTCACTCTCATCCATCCAGAGGGGCCTAGCCACATGTGCAGAGGGCTGGTCCTCAGATGTATCTTTTCCTCCTCTTCAGGTGGGTACTGGGGAGAAGAGGAAGGTCATGGGGGTTCTGGATATCTATGGCTTTGAAATATTAGAGGTGAGAGAGCTCCAGCAACCTTAGCACCCTGCTTCCTGGGGGTGAGGGGTGGCAAGCTCGAATCGGGGTATGGCAGAGGGGAGGTCATGCTGAGATGGAGGAAGCATTTTGTGCTGAGCTGGTCTCTCTCTCTCTCTAACCTGTGTACCCACCTCAGGATAATAGCTTTGAGCAATTTGTGATCAACTACTGCAATGAGAAGCTACAGCAGGTGTTCATAGAGATGACACTGAAAGAGGAGCAAGAAGAATATAAGAGAGAGGTAAATGAAGCCATCCTGCTTGCCTTTCTCTCAGATGATGTAAGGCATATGCCAGACCTTTTTCTCCTTTGTCACAATTTCCTCTCAATTGTCCCCAGATGGGAACACTAAGGACAGAAAGTTTCCCTTGCACAGCTGAATATGCCAGCATTACCAAGAAGCCCTAACCCTCTGCTCTCCACCCCCAGTTCCCCCGCCCTTCCACTACAGGCCAGGCGAGGAAGGGGGCAGATTGATGGAAGGGTGTCAGGGGTAGGTGGGAGTGGGAAAGAGTCCTAACAGAAGTGAAGTGACAGCTGTGCTTGGCCCAGGGCAGAGTGTGAGCCGCATTTAGAAGGGGCATTTCTCCTGGGCTTGCCACCCTACCCATCCCTTTTGGTGCCCTTCTCTGACATCAGAATCCTTTGTCTCCTCTAGGCTTGACTGATGTCGCTGTCGTCTTTTGTAGCACTCCGATCCCAGACTTCCTAATCATAAGTGCCCTGTGGCTCAAAATTTCCACACTCCTTCCCCTGGTCCCCATTTTTCTATGGCTAAGTGTTAGAAAAGCTCTCTGATGGAGCTAATTCACTCCAAAGTGTGAATGGCTGTGTCTCACTCATCAAACCCTCCCAGGGATGTTCCTTGTGAACTCAGGAACCTGCTGTGGCAGCATTTCAGGCAATGTGGTCACGACTCAAAGATTTTTTAAAAAATTTTCTATGTTTTGACTTTAAGAACTTATATTATCAAGTAGATAAATTGCACCCATGCTTCCAGATTCAAAAAGCTTAAAAAGATATATAAAGAAAAGTCTTCCTCCCACCCCCTTTGGTTCTCCCTCCCATCCAGAGGCAACTGAAGTCAGCATCCTTCCGCAGCAAATCTGTAAATACGTTTTCCCACAATATTTATTCAAACAGCCACAAATACACTCCATTCTGCATCTTGCTTTTACCAGTCAACAAGAGACCTTTCTATATCAGTTCATAAAGATGCTTCTCTACAGCTGCCTAGGATTGTAAGGATATCCTCATTCATTTAACCAGTTGGGAGAGGTATTTGGGGGATGAAGCCAGAGGGCAACTTTACTTAATTCCACTCTGTATTCCCTAAAGACCTGTGAGGGAAGAGGAAGAGAAAGGCTTGTGTTCCCCAACCACACCTGGGAGTGGCCCGAACTGGGGAGGTCAGGCCCTTGGGTGGTCGGGGCCTGTCTGTAGGCCTGATGCCCAGCAAATCTCTAAATGACCAATTCATGGTCTTTCGGTCCTCTGCTTCTATACCATTCTTGCTTTTTAAGAAACAAATCATACAGCCCCAATGTATCACGTGGATCAGTGGTTCTGAAAGTGTAGTCCTGAGCCAGCAGCAGCAGTGGCCCCTGGGAACATATGAGAAAGACAAGTTCGCAGGCCCTGTCCCAGGCCTGCCGAGTCAGACACTGGGGCTGAGACCCAGAAGCCTGTGTTTTAACAAGCCCTCTCAGTGACTGGGATAAATGCTTGAGTTTGAGTATCACTGATGCAGGTGTTTGAAGATGTGTCAAATCAGCTTTGTTGTTTGATAACAAGCCTTTGGTTTACTTAAGTTTTGTGGTTTGTTGCCAGAGAGGTATGGCGATTTGTTCTTCCACATACTCAGGGATCTTTCCCCCTTCCACAGTGGGGTAATTCCTGTCCCAGTCTTTACCGAACATATTGCTCTTCCCTCCCCAACCTATAGCACCCCCAGGGCTCTCTACACTGTCTCACCCCCTCTCCCAACTGCTCTGGGTCCTCCCAGACATCTGTCCACCCACCCCACAAATTCTCCATCAATCCTGGAGGGATGAGGGTGTAATAGAAACCACACCAGGGACCCTCTGAACTCTAGGGCTTTCTGATGGTCCTTGGTGGGGTGGATGAAAGGGGGCCTGGTTCTGGTGGGGTCTTGGAAGTCTCATCTTGGACCTGCTGCATGTATTTTTCACATCTCCCCTTGCCAGGGCATACCGTGGGTGAAGGTGGACTACTTTGATAATGGCATTATCTGTAACCTCATTGAGCATGTAAGTTCTCTTATCTCTGGGACCTCCTGCTCCAGACTGCTTGAACACCCTTCCCCTGTCTCTCTCTCCCCCTCCCACCCTACTTGATAAGAATGGTAAGGAGGGCAAAGGATGAGGGGGCAGAGGGGCAGCAGTGAGGTGTGGACATCTTGAAGGGCAAGGTCTAGGTTGGGCTGTTCTTCCTCTGGCCAGAATCAGCGAGGCATCCTGGCCATGCTGGATGAGGAGTGCCTGCGGCCTGGGGTGGTCAGTGACTCCACCTTCCTAGCAAAGCTGAACCAGCTTTTCTCCAAGCACAGCCACTATGAGAGCAAAGTCACCCAGAATGCCCAGCGCCAGTATGACCGCAGCATGGGCCTCAGCTGCTTCCGCATCTGCCACTATGCAGGCAAGGTGATGTGACAGGCCTGGATGGTGAAGATTGGGGTCTGGGCACAGACTGAAGACAATGGGGGGAGGCACTGGGGGAGGATGGGAACCAGGAACACTTCACAGTGAGACTGGGAGAGCCAAGTGCAGGACAGACAGTATGGCGGATGCTCCAGACCAAGTGCTGTTCCTGTACAGGTGACCTACAATGTGAACAGCTTCATTGACAAGAACAATGACCTACTCTTCCGAACTTGTCCCAGGCCATGTGGAAGGCCCGGCACCCGCTCCTTCGGTCCTTGTTTCCTGAGGGTGATCCAAAACAGGCATCGCTCAAACGCCCCCCAACTGCTGGGTCCCAGTTTAAGAGTTCTGTGACCACTCTCATGAAGAACCTATATTCCAAGAACCCCAACTACATCAGGTGACATGCTGGGCACATAGGGGAACATGCTGCTTTTGCGATGACACGCACAGGGTCCATGCAGGGTAGAACATGTCCATGTGGGGAGGGGGGCTCCCTGGAATAAGGGTACCAGAAACCCTTTCCTCATGGAAAACAGAGCCCGCTGAGCAGCCAAATGTCCTGTAAGGGGGAGAGCAGCGTGGTCAGGTAGCAGCCATGCTCTAGTGAGTGAAACTGGGAAGGCTAGTGTATCTGCTTTCTCTGGAATTTTTCAGCTAAGGAGTGTGGGCTTCCCAGGTGGCACTAATGGTAAAGTACCCACCTGCCAATGCAGGAGATGCAAGAAATGCAGGTTTGATCCCTAGGCCAGGAAGATCCCCTGGAGAAGGGCATGGCGACCCACTCCAGTATTCTTGCCTGGAGAATCCCATGAACAGAGGAGGCTAGTGGGCCATAGTCCAAGGGGTTGCAAAGGGTCAGACACGACTGAAGCAACATAGCACAAGCACAAGGGGTGTAGAGACTAGGATGGGTGACACTGGCAAGGGGGAAGCTCCTGCATCCTGGGCCTTGCCCTACCTCTCATCAGGTGTATAAAGCCCAATGAGCAGCAGCAGCGAGGTCACTTCTCTTTTGAGCTGGTAAGTGTCCAGGCTCAGTACCTGGGGCTGCTGGAGAACGTGCGGGTGCGACGGGCAGGCTACGCCTACCGCCAGGCCTACGGGTCCTTCCTGGAAAGGTACCGATTGCTGAGCCGGAGCACTTGGCCACGCTGGAATGGTGGAGACCAGTAAGATTCAGTGGGAGACTGGGGGGCAGGGAGGGGCAGTGCAAGGAACCTGTGGGGAGGAGACCCCTCAGCAGTGCCCGGGCATTTGCTGGAGTTTGGTGAATGGCTACTGGGGGACATGAATTGAATGATGACTTTTCAGAGGCTCTGAAGTCTATTGAGCCCCGAGCTCTTCTCCCTTCTTAGAAGAGGTAGAGGAAAACTGGGAGAGGCCCCTCCCCTGGGATGCCCCTGGACAGCTTTCTTCACCTGACTTGGCAGGGAGGGGGTCGAGAAGGTCCTGGGGGAGCTGAGCATGTCCTCAGAGGAGCTGGCCTTTGGGAAGACAAAGATCTTCATCAGAAGCCCCAAGACTGTGAGTTGCAGGGGGCACTTGTGTTTGGTGGGGCTGGACGGTGGAAGAGGTGGAGAGCCCACCTGAGTGAGAGGCTGGGTGAGGGGAGCTTCTAGAACCTGGAAGGGATAGTGGGTGAGGATGTCTTTCTGCAGGGGTTGTATTCCTGGGAACTGACCCCTTGGGGCCCCAGCCTGCCTGCCCTGGGCCCCGGAAGTTAGGTGTGCTTGCCTTGCCGGTCTGAGCACCTCTGCCTAAAGCAGGGCTCCTTGAGAGTCATCGGTCTGAGTGTCCAAGTCCTAGCGCAGTGCCTGCTCAAGAGTTAGGGCTCATGGATGTGTGGATAATTAAATGAATAGATGCACAGATGAGGAAAATAAGAGGACAAAGGAATGATTGAATAAAACACTGGCTGGGAAGCCATTGGTGCCATGGGTTCCCCCTAGGCCAGCCTCTCTGTGCCCCCCTGCACCCCTCCACAGCTTTTCTACTTGGAAGAGCAGAGGCGCCTTCGACTCCAGCAGTTAGCCACGCTCATACAGAAGACATACCGAGGCTGGCGCTGCCGCACCCACTACCAGCTGATGCGCAAGAGTCAGATCATCATATCCTCTTGGTTTCGGGGCAACATGGTACCAGTTATCCCTGAAGTTCTATCCCCCTCACTCTGATATGAGAGCAGGAAGTAGAGAGGTGATTCAGGAGGTGGAGTTTCTCTAACAGGCTCATTGTTTCTACAGCAAAAGAAACGCTACGAGAAGATGAAGCATCAGCGTTGTTGATCCAGGCTTTTGTGAGAGGGTGGAAGGTAATGGGGAGGGGAGAGGGGTTTCATCCCCACACATGGCTCCCTGTGCCAGCTGCTGCTGGGGGGGGGGAAGAATGTGTGTGTGCCAAGTCACTGAGTCATGTTTGACTCCTTAAGGCCCTATGGACTGTAGCCCACGAGGCTCCTCTGTCCATGGGGATTCCCCAGGTAAGAATACTCAAGTGGGTTGCCATGCCCTTCTCCAGGGGATCTTCCTGACCCAGGGGCTGAAACCACAATGTCTCCTGCATTGGCAGGCGGGTTCTTTACCACTAGCGCCCCCTGGGAAGCCCAGGGGTGGCGGGCGAAGAGTAGCAGAGAGCAGACCCTGCCCCAGTCCAGGACACATCTCTGTGTGACCACACGCCTGTGTCTGAGCTTGTTTCTGGGTCTGCTCTGCGTGTGTCCGGGAGCGTGGATGCATCTTGGGGAGATCTGAACACATACCTGGGTGTGTTTCTGACTTAGCTCTGCCTTCTGCTCTGAGTGTCCTCCTGGTTGCCCACTTGTCTGACTTCACTCTCTCCCTCCAGTTAAGAGTCTCAGCTCTTTACCTTACTCTGTTCTTTGTGTGATTGAAGAATAGAACCTCTTCTCAGCCTATCTTCTATCTTCCAGGTAGAACTCACTGTCTTTACTTTGGCTCCTTTCTTGTTTGTCCCTGCCAGGCCCGAAAGAATTATCGAAAGTACTTCCGGTCAGGGGCTGCCCTCATCTTGTCGAATTTCATCTACAAGAGCATGGTAAGTGGTGGGGGTTGAGGAGGGAAACAAGGCATTGAGGAGGGAGGGACAGGTTGGGAAGAGGAAGTATGTGGGGCTCAAGATGAGGTGATCTGAAGCTTTTCCCCAAGAGCTTCTGCTGCTGCTGCTGCTGCTGCTGCTGCTGTTTACTCACTAAGTCCTGTCTGACTCTTTGCAACCCTGTGGACTATAGCCCACTAGGCTCCTCTGTCCATGGGATTTCCCAGGCAAGATTACGGAGTGGGTTGCTATTTCCTTCTCCAGGGGATCGTCCTGACCCAGGGATCGAATCTGAGTCTCCTGCTTGGCAAGTGGATTCTTTACCACTGAGCCACCTGGGAAGCCCTTCCTCTGTCTGTGAGGGGATAGGGCTGTAGGAGGAGGGCCCCAGTGCCTAGGACCCAGGAATAGAATCAGAGCATGTTTTGGCATGAATGGACACTGCAGCAGCCTGTGGCGGGAAGGGGTCCCAGCACATCCACTGACTAGTCCATGGTGAACAGGCTGGAGAAGAGACTGGGGCTGGGTGGTTAATGAGAGTTGAAGAGTCTGAGCCTCATGGAAGAGCAGAGAGAGGACACACACAGGGTTAAATAACCCAACCTCCCGAAATTCATTTTAGGGTTGAGGGGGTGATGGTGGAGGAATGGTATCTTCCTTTTATCTCTTCAGACACTGTAGTAGGCGAGGAAGTGAACCTCAGGAAAGATCTTGATTCACGAAGACTCAGGTTGGGGTGAGCAGGAAGAAGTCAGGAGCAGGCCTGGAGGTTCAAACTATGAAGTTTCCAGTGAGAGGAAAATGGGGACAGAGAGGGGTGATTGCCAGAGACATATCTCCAACAGTGATGGTGTGTTGGAGGGAAACCAGACGGGGAGAGCAGGACTTCAGTGAGACCTTGGGAAATACCAGAGAGATGAGCAGGCAGTTTTGGACAGAGGGCTGGAGTGACTCTGAGCTGACCTCGGTTGCTTTGATCATTGACGGTCGTTAGGACTCTTACTGACTTTGCTCACAGAGACTGGAGATGCAGTCACTGGTGCTCCTCTCTGTTCCCTTGGCTGAGTTGAGGGGTTGGGGCTCTGGGCCTCCTCCTCGCCTCCCTGAGTCCTCACTGTGTCCTCCGGCCTCTCTCAGGGAAGCTCCGTCGTCTTCCTCCTGGGCCTCTTCCGTTGCCGGGCTCTCCTCAGGCAGGCTCCAGCGTGTCTGTCTCACCAGAGTACGTGCTTTCCTGCTGCACACCTGAGCCTGTAATCTGATTTGCTCTTATCACCTGACTGACCTCTCATCTACCTTCACTCTCACCTGTGTATTATCAGGCATCTGCAGAATGTCACCACAGGAGCTGCTGGATTTAAACCAGCATTTCAGTAAATCAAACCCACTATGGAAGTCTGCTCACAGAAGTACTGATTGCCCCCGTGTTTCTGACTAGGCCATTACCTTGCCTATACTATTACCTACTTAGCTAATGCTCCTAATGCTAATACCTACTATTTTTTTTTTTTTGATCACTTAACTATATGCTAAGCCTTTTACAAGCATTAATTTGAATGATTTCAACAACCCTGTGAGGTAGGTCCTCACATTTCCCCCATTTTATTCTATTTTTAATTAATTTATTGAACTTTTTTAAAAAAAAAACATGAAAACCTTACATACTAAAATTGTACATATCAAGTATTGGTCCAATCTTATATCAATCTATTTACGATTAAACAGCACCTGGACTGTATAGTCCATGGGGTCACAGAGAGTCGGAAATGATCGACCGACTTTCACTTTCACTTGGTTTTCTCACCTAGGTTAGTTAAACATGCCCAGAGAATTTTTATTCAAAGTATGCATGCTAAGTCACTTCAGTAGTGTCCGACTCTTTGCATCCCTATGGACTGTAGCCCACCAGGCTCCTCTGTCCATAGGATTCTCCAGGCAAGAATACTGGAGTGGGTTGCCCTGCCCTCCTCCAGGGGATCTTCCTGACCCAGGGATTGAACTTGTATCTTTTATGTTTCCTGAATTGGCAGGTGGGTTCTTGCCACTAGCGCCACCTGGGAAGCCCATTCGAAGTATATGTTCCTTCAAAATAAACCCATTTTATTGTTAAAAACTAAGGCCCAGAGAGGGGACTACCCTCATAGCTCAGTCAATTAAAAAATTGCTTGCAATACAGAAGATCTGGGCTCGATCCCTGGGTTGGTGAGATCCCCTGTAGAAGGAAATGGCAACCCACTCCAGTATTCTTGCCTGGAGAATCGCATGGATAGAGGAGACTGGCAGGCACAGTCCATGGGGTCGCGAGAGTTCAACATGACCTAGCGACTAAATGACAAAGACCCTGAGAGGTTGAATAACTTGTAGGCGTTTTACAGCTGGTGTGTGGTAAGAGCTGGGATATCAACTATGTGACTCTAGTTAACCACCACCTATGCCTGTTCCCCTCTGCTTCCTCCCTTCCCACCCCCACCACACACAGAGGCCAGGGTGACCCAGGCATCCATGACTCTGGGTAGACCTGGGGGCAGAAGAGACACATGGGGAAAAGTGGAATTTCTAGGTCTAAGAAAATGAAAAGAGAAACCTCAGAAGCTCCCCACCAAGTTGTATATGGAGGATTATAGGAGATGCTTAGAAATGTTTATTGAATTAAATCAAACCAGGCCAAAGACTGGGGCTTCAGGGTAATTAGACTAAGCCCACTAGATCTTGGTAGTGGAAGATACAAAGAGCTTGGATGGTTCCTGAAGAGTTATAGAAATATTACTTTGCCTTTTTCTATTTTTGTGTTTTACCCTAATGTCTCAATAGAAAACTTTCATAAAAATTCCAAAAATTTGGAAGTGTTGAAGATCAAGTCATTTTCTATACTTTCAATAATTCTATCCCATAAACAAACAAGGTGTTAGGTACTCTCTGGGATGTAAAGACTTAAGAGTCCTGATTCTGGCTTGGGGGAGACTAAACAGTCAGATGCCATGGATGAAACTTGATTGGATCCTGGATCAGGAAAAATAAAAGCAAAGTCAAAGAGGATACTTTTAGAGTTTATAAAGGACATGAGATTTGTGTATGTATTGCTGTTGGGTGAGTGTATTTAATTAATGTTAATATCCTAAGGTGTGGTGATGGACTTGTGTAGGCAAATGTTCTGGTTTTTGGACAACGTGTGCTTAAGTTTCAGGAGAAAATGTCATGATAACTGTGACCTACTTTAGGATGCTATAGTACCCAAGATTTGTACATATGTGTGTATTTATATATTTATGTGCATTTGAATATAAGTGTGTGTTAGAGAGAGTGCAAGATAGGGTAAGGTACTCTCAGTATGTGAATTAGGTAAGAAGTATATATTATTCAGATGCTCACTGTAATCTTTTTTCAACTTTCATGCAAATTAAAAAATTTTCAAAATAAGAAAATAAATTGTATTACATTGTAAAAATTAAACAAATTAAAATGTAAACTTTTTTTTTTATAAAATGTAAACTCTTAAGTCAGATTATGTCACTTTTCTCCTAAAACTCTCTAATGGTGTTCTGTTTCACTCCACATAAAAGCCAGATTCACTATCACAGCCTACAAGGCCCTTTATGATCTGTCTTTGGCCAGCCAATTTTCTGATCTTCTCTCCTCTCACTCAGCTTAGGCCAGTTGTACTGGCTTTCCTTCTGTGTCTGGAACATGCTATCTCTCATTCCCGTCTCAGGTCTGCTTTTTTTTGAATCACAGCGCACAGAATTCTTTAAGGTTGTGTTCTGTGCTTATTTGCTTGCGGGCTGCCTCCTTCTCCAGTCCCAGCAGGACGTAAACTCAGTGAGAAGAGCCTCTGTTCACTCTATTGACTGCTGTGTCCCCATACTTAGAACAGTATCAGCACAGAGCAGATTCTCAATGATGCTGAATGGTGAAAACACCCAGGACCTGGGATCCTGACTCCCAGAGACTTGCCCTATAGAAGAGGGGGAAGATTGCCATGCAGATAATAGTAGCACAAAAACCAGAGGTATAGACAAAGTACCAAGGGACTTCAAAGGAGAGACACCCTGGCCCAGGGAATCTGGGAGGGCTCTGAGCTCCGTCTCAAAGGATAAATAGAATCTGGGTTGGCAGAGTTGAGCTGAGAGCAGCATTAGCTAAGGCAGAGAGTGGTAATATATAGTCTGGGCAGAGGGCAGGGCAAGGAGTCCAGTCTGGTTAGTGTGCCAGGGTAACACAGGGGATCCCATGACATGAGGTTGGATTATAAGTAGAGGACTTTGAACAGAGTCCTAGAGGCAATGCCACCAGGACACTGCCAGGTTGCAGTGTTGGGCTTGACTGGGCAGGAGGAGGGAAGATCTGGTACCTGTTCAATAGCTAACACAGTGGGGCAGCCACCTGTAAACAGTTAACAGTCTTGAGAACAGGAAATTGCAGGAGCAAGATATTAAGGCCAGTTTTCATATTGGCTCCTCCTACCTCACTAAAATGGTTAGAAAGTATCTGCTTGGATCTAACCCATCTCTCCCTTCCATCTCCAATTCATGCTCCTACCACCCAGCCTCAAGCCTACCTTCACACTGAAAGAGACGGGGAGTGGACTCGCTTCCTCCTCCTCAGCTCCACTTGTTGCTTCTCCTTGTGATGGCCTTCCTCATGGAAGGCAGGATCTGGGTGCAAGTTTGCCTATCAGGAGGTCTTCTCATCATCCCACTCCCAACCCCCTTGTTCCCAACCCAGGTACAGAAATTCCTACTGGGGCTGAAGAACAGTTTGCCTTCTCCCAGCATCTTGGACAAAAAGTGGCCATCTGCCCCTTACAAGTACTTCAACACAGCCAACCACGAGCTTCAGAGGCTCTTCCACCAATGGAAGGTGAGTGGGGCCTGGGCAGCTCTCCTGGAGGCCGGGCAACTCTTCTCTTCATTTGTCTTTTTTCTCTTCTCCTTCCTCTGATTTTCCTCTTCTGCCTCCCTCTTCCACTCCAAAAATTTTTTTGTTTATGGTGGTAACACATAAAATTTACCACTTTAACCAATAAAAAAATTCTTTTGGTCACACCCCACAGCATGTGGGATCTTAGTTTCTTGACCAGGGATCCAACCGGGGCCTCCTGCATTGGAAGGTAGAGTCAACTACTGGACCACCGAGGAAGTCCCCATTTTAACCATTTTAATATACAGTTCAGTGGCATTAAAGGCATTCACATTGTTGTGTGACCATCACCACCATCCATCTCCATACTTTTTTTTCATCATCTTAGCCTGAAACTCTGTACATGTTAACGGAAAACCCTCTGTTCCTCCATCCGCTCAGTCCCTGGAACCCATCATCTACTCTTTGTCTCTATGAATTTGACTATTCTAGGGCTTCCTATACGTGAAATCATACCACTTTTGTCCTTTCGTCTGGCTTACTTCACTTAGCACAGTGTCCTATTCAGAAACACTCTTGCGCTTCTGTCTGGGACTATGCCTGAGGCTGTGCACTGGGTGCACCACCCTCCTGGGGCTTGAATGTGATAGTTTCCATTCCCTCCCCCAGCACCCCACAGTTCCCCTGTCCCCAGTGCTCCTCCAGCCCTCTCCAAAGTGTCTGCTCCCTGTCCTTTCAACTCCATCTCTTTCCAGTCCCTGCCCCTCTCCTTACAGGTCTCTCAGTGTTCTCCCCACCTCACACCCCAGCCCTGCTCTCTTCCTCCATGACCTTAGCTCCTTCCTCTCCCCCATCACAGTGCAAGAAATTCCGGGATCAGCTGTCCCCGAAGCAGGTAGAGGTCCTGAGGGAGAAGCTCTGTGCCAGCGAGCTGTTCAAGGGCAAAAAGACTTCATACCCCAAGAGGTGAGGACCTCCCGGATCCTGGGCAGCTTCATCAGGAGCAAAGAGAAGCTTCCCCAGGAAGGATAATGCTGTAGTCCTCAAACTTCAGTATGCATCGGAGTCACCTGGTAGGCTGGATAACAGCCAGATGGCTGCGTGCCCTCCTAAGAGTTTCTGATTTCGGAGGTCTAGGGAGGGGTCGGAGAATTTGCCTTTCTAGCCAGGTTCTAGGAGATGCTGATGTTGGTCCTGGATGACATCTAAGAACCACTGAGACAGGGGATACACTGGAAGATGAGAGATGGAGACGGGAGGACTGAGATGGGAACTCCGTGGGGGAGGTGCAAGGACACTGGGGGTCCGAGGTAAGGACTTTGTCTCCACTGCATGCTTTCTGTGTGTTCTCAGTGTCCCTATTCCATTTCGCGGTGACTACATCGGGCTGCAAAGAAACCCCAAGCTACAGAAGCTGAAGGGTGGGGAAGAAGGGCCTATTCTGATGGCTGAGACTGTGATGAAGGTCAATCGTGGCAACGGCAAGGTGAAGGCCCACAACCTGACTCCCCTCCCCAACCCCTCAGCCTGATCCAGAGCCCTGGCTGGTCACCGGAAGGATGAGGACTAATCGCCACCTTCCCTCACCTTTTCCTCTTTTGTCCCTAGACTTCCTCTCGAATCCTCCTCCTGACCAAGGGGCATGTGATCATCACAGACACCAAGAATCCTCAGGCCAAGACTGTCATCCCGCTAAACAATTTGGCCAGGGTGTCGGTCACCAGCTTCAAGGATGGGCTTTTTAGCTTGCACCTGAGCGAGGTATCAGAGCTGGGTGGGGGCAGAGGCCAGCCTGGAGAAGACGGTGGGCATAACAGAGCCAGGCCGAGCTGGAGGCGAGGCGGACCAGACCTCTCACTCTGGGCCTTGGATATCTCCCAGGCTGCTCCTAGGAGAAAAAAATGAATCCCTTCCCTGCTGTTTTCTCCCCTCCCTAAGATCTCCTCTGTGGGCTCCAAGGGGGACTTCCTGCTGGTCAGTGAGCACGTGATTGAACTGCTGACCAAAATATACCGGGCTATGCTGGATGCCACGCAGACACAGCTTCCGGTCGCCGTGACTGAGGAGTAAGGCCGTGAGCCGGGGGTGAGGGATGGCTTGGGGCAGACGACCAAGCTGGTGGTCACTGTGACCGGGAAAACTTGGCCTGTCAGAAAGGGAAGCGTACTGTGTCAGGTCAGGGCCACCCAAGTTCTCTGTGGCCTCGCGTCTGCTGGCTTAGGGGGCTGGGGAGTAGGAGGGGGGAATGTACTTGCCTCAAGCAGGGGAGGGGAAACCACTGTGAAAATACAGGGGTAGGGGTGAGGGGACGAGGGCGCTAGCTTTGCCTTTCTATCTGTTCCCACCCCAGGTTCTCAGTGAAGTTCAAGGAGGGCAGCTTGACGGTCAAGGTCATCCAGGGCCCTGGGGGTGGTAGGACTGGCAAGCTGAGCTGCAAGAAGAAGGGGAGTCGTTGCCTGGAGGTGACTGTACAATGAGGAGGTGCAGCAGTTTCTTCCTCCTGGATGGCACCGGCCCCACTCCCACCTGCCCACCTTGTGGGGGGATCTCAAGTCTGAACCACCTGATGGGCTGTGGGGTCGGAGATTGAAGAACCCTTGAAGAGGACCTTGCTTCTCCCAAACCTTTCCAGAACTCTCTCCAAAGTTAGCTTCCTCCCACCCTCAGCCTCTTTGCCCACTAATAATATGACAAGAGACTTTGCAGACGTTTGATCATGTGGGTGGGTCCCTATTCCCGCATCCTTCCACCAGCTTGTACTTAGACCCTCTGCCCCCTCCCTTTCCTCTACTGGGGCTCCTTGGAGCCAGATAATGCAGACAATAAGAATGAAAAAGAAGGGAAATTGTCTCTGGGCTCCTTGACCGGCTGAGCTCTGGCGGGGTCTGGAGAGACTAGGGTGGGGGCGGGGCAGTCCGGCTTGGGGCTCAGGTCGCAGGTGGCCAATGAGCTGATTCATTAAGTGCGTCCCTGGAGGGAAGAAGTGAGGATTTCTGTCTCATCAGATACTGGGATCCTTTCGAGATTTAGCCTGAAAGGGGTCCCAAGGCTGGGGGCTCATGTGAGCAGAAGTGAGCAGGGTCCATGGCTCCATGCATGGTGCCCTCCATCCCAAGCTCAGCACTGAACTTCATCACACCTGCCCCCTGGTACCCCCCTGCTTTTCCATGCACCAGAGATGTCAGGCTGCTGCCAACAGTCACCTTGCTAATCACTGCCCCACAGCTGGGGCCTACAGCTGGTGGCACTTGACAGGGGGCTGCACCCCCACCCAGACTCTCTCATCCCCATGACTGACGTCTTCCCTCTTGTCTTCATTTGTTTTCCATGTGTCATTGACATTATTTCTTTCTTGGTTTCCAACTGTCTCACACCATCTCATTGTTCCCGTTTCTGTGGGCTCTGACTAATGTTAACACGTAATATTTTGTATCATACTTTAAATATCCCCCTACTTCCTCTATATCCGTTTCCTCCTAGATGCTGTATTGTCTCAGCCTCTTCTGCTCTGGTCTCTACCTTTAGGGAACAAGCAGCTCCTTTGTTTGTAGTAAGGTGTAATCCCCACTTGTGAGAGCACACACATGCCTGCCTTTGTTTCTGTTTGGGCAGCTCTGCCTCCTTCCACGATCTCTCCCTTCCCTGCCTCTTCCCTGCCTCCGCTGAGCTCACTGTGCCTTGAGGACCGGGTCTCCCTCCACCTCAGCTTCCATCAGCAGGCAGCTCACGCCCCAGGGGATCTGCTGGCGGGAGACCTGGTTAACTCCTTGTCTCGCCTGCGGATGAATCTAGCGCTCAGGGCACAAGCCAGCCCTGAGTCCTGGCACACCCTGCCCTGAGCTGACATAGGGCCCAAGAGGCAGCTCTTCCCCGTGGGTGAGGGTCTAGAGCTGTCATTGGTAAGGGGACTCTGTCCTGAGCTGGGGCTCTGGCCATCCTTCCGCTGCCCCAACAGATCCCCCATCCTTGACTTCTCAGAATCAGGCTGAGAGGGGCTGGTGACCAGAGCCTGACCGCCCCAGCTCTCCGCCTCATCTCCTGCTCCCAGGGCCCAAATTGTCGTCACTTTCCCAGTGAAGCGTCTGGTCATTTTCAGAAGCAATTTCAGGAGAATCTGCAGCTGCTGCTCCCTATCCTGCTTTTCCTTTCCCAGGGCTGAAGGCACTGTCAGCTCTCCCGGCTAGGGATAGGGGGAGAGTGAGGGGGGAGGGTTCCTGACCTCCTTCCTGTCCTCCCCCATCAGTCATGTGGATGGATGCTAGTCTAAGGAAGGCATGTGGGAATCCTCTCTTCTTTACTCCCTCCCTCCTCCTCTTTCCTGTCTCTGCTTCTCTTCTCTTCTGAAATTCAACAGCATGTGTTTTCATCCCTTGAAGCCTATAGGGGCTGTTTTCCCTACCTTTGTCATAGGGCTTGAAGTGGCTGCATCATGATGGGAGAAGCTGAAGTTCTGCCTCCCACTCCCCCTCACCAGTCCAACTCTCTCAGTCTTGGCTGTTTGAGCCTCTGATAGGCACAAGTCATCCCAGGACCCCCTAACCCCAACAAGGAGTCATTCTGTCTCATGGCACAAACAAGCTCCGCTCAGCCCTCTTGGCTCAGGCCCCATTCTGCTGCAAGCTCTGAGGGACTCCTGTTCCTCATGCTGCAGGTTGTCTCTCAGCTGTGTCCTGGCCAAGGGGTTTGGCATCCTTCCATTCCTCACCGGTATCTCTCCACCCAGTGTCACCTGTGGCTCTAGCCCCTCCCACAGCAGCCCGCAGCACCCCTCTAGGATGTTGAAGGGGTCCATGTGTTGCCCTGCAAGCTGTGCACATGGTAGACATACACAGGCCATCTCATGCGCACAAGTACATGCTCCACCTCGACCCTTGGGATGGGCTGACTAGCTTTTTTCATCCCAGTTCCCCCATTTCCTGGCCTCACCTCCAACCTGAATCAGCAGTAAAGAGAGGGGTGGGCCCCAGAGGGGATCCTTCTAGGGATTCTGCTCCTCTAGGCCAGTGACAGTGTCTGAGACGTGGCTCAAGTCACAAGTGTTCAAAGGAAAAAACACCCAGCTTCTTTGTAGCTGCAGTACCTGCTTTACATGCTATTTGCATATGATCTGTGGGCAAAGTGAAGCCCAGCCTGTCCTTGCCTCCCTCCTTCATCACCTCTCTGACTTAGCACCAGCTCTTTCAAGTCTTTGCTAATCCCAGAGATCAAGGGGTAATCAATTCTCCCTGCCATTCCCTTGCTCCCCCTGATCCTTGGCTCCTGCCATCCTGTGAGATGCCTTATCATCAAAGGACATTATTCATGTTGAACCTTTGCTGAAGCCTTGCTTCCCTGGTACCAGAGTGTGGGGGCAGGGATGAATGGGGTGGTGGAGGGCAGGAGGCTGACATAGAGATGGGACCCAGGAGACTTTAGTCTTTGGCCCTCATCTAATATGTTCTTCCATGTGCTCTGCTAATTCCCTCCAACCTGTATGGCTTGGACCTCCTTTTCCAGATTGGTGAGAAGAGAGGAGGGGAGGAGGTGGGAGATGTCCAGGTCCAATTAAAAATAGCACCTGAACTTCTCAAAGGCATGAACCAGTTATATTATTTACATGTAAAAGCCTTCCCCTTCGCTTTATCCCAACCCTGAGTCCGGGGCCATGGTTTCCCCAGAGAGCCAAGTAATTAGCTGGGTAATTACATGAGGCCCCAGTGGCCTCTCACGTAATTCCATGGGGTCTCAAAGAGTCGGACACTAAGCAAATGAGCACGCAGGAACATGACCTAGCTGCTACCCTCACTTGGGGATGAAGCTGGAGTCCCGTGCAGCCAGAATGACTTCTTGGTGTGGCCCAAGCCCGAGGGTGGGTGGGCTAAGGAAAGAAACATTTCAGGACTCTGGCAGTGCTTGAGAGGCTTTATGGAAGATCCACACGGTGGGCTGCAATGCAAGAAGCTAGACTCAGGCTACCTTTTCTGTTTTATAAATAAATTTTTGTTGAGCACCTATTATATGCCAAACACTATAGAGCGAGGAATCCAATAGCAAACAGATGAAAAGTCCTTGCCCTTCTAAAGATGACATTCTGGTGGGAGGTGAGATAGACACACTTTATAAGTAAATTTGTAGTATGTTTGATGTAATGTATGAAGAAAAGAAATGAGGGGATATGGAGAATAAAGTGGTAGTAATTTTATTAAAAAATTTCTGGCCAAGCTGAGAGGGATGTGGGACCTTAGTTTCCCAACCAGAAATTGAACCTGTGCTCCTGCATTGGGAGCTCAGAGACTGCCAAGGAAGTCCCTAGTGGTAGTAACTTTAAATAGGGTGATTGGGAAAGGTGCTGGTGAGCAGGAACCATTATAATAAATATGCAACAGAGCTATGATTCTCTTCCAAATCCCAAGATATAGAAGCGTACCTGATCCCAATATCTAGGTCTTTTTGAGAGGTGGACCCCCACCCCTCTGGGGGACTTAACTCTCCCCTTACTGGTCAAAGTATAGACCAGTGCAGTACAATGAAGGGGAGGTTGGGAGTGAGAAACACCTGGATTTGAGGCTGTTCTCCAGAGCTATATGTCCTGAAGCATGTGACTGAACTTTTTGAGCCTCAGTTCCTTCATCTGAAGATAGGAATGTTCCTACTCACACGGTGGAGGTGATGAAAATCAGTTGAATTGCTCTCTGCTGAAGTACCTTGCAAATGTTCAAATTCTTCCTCCATTATAAATAAACACTGAGAGTGACGACTTCTCTGAAGCCGGCTTTCACTTTACCTCCCCTCGTCTCCTATGGCGGCATTCTTTTTCTCCGGGTCTGTCTCAGATCCTGACTCTGACCCTCCCCTGGGGCTCTCTTACCCTGGGGGGCTGAAGTGAGCACAGTGAAGCCTCTCAACTGTGGGGCGTGAACTACAGGCTTGAAAGTTCAGAGGAGAAGATGCCTGAGTTGTTTGGAGACAGAGTGGGGGATAAACGAAACAAAGGAGAAAAAGAAGCAATTAAGAGATCAATGCTGGAGCAGGGGCGAGGGGAAGAGCTTAGCCTGTCATCTCTCAGAGATGACAGCAGGGAGGATAGAAGTGAGAACCCTGGAAGGATGCAACAACGTCAGGCTGATTCAGGGGTCAAGAAGCGGGGTGGGGGGCCCAGGGGAGGGGCACTGGCCCTGGGAGGCGATGGAGGGAAGCAGACGCTGGAGGTTTAGCACTAACCACTGGGGGGAAGTGCTGACCCTAAGAGGTTTAAGGGTCAGTGCGATGAGTCAGCTCCAGCCGGGAGGAGGACAGAGGGACAGCTGAAGACTGGAGAGGTGCCAGACTCACCTCCCAATCATCCGAGATGGGATCCTGCTCATCCTGGTGGTGGGCGGGCAGGGGGCAGAGAATGACCTGCCAGGAATTGGTTTGGCCTGGCAGTTGAGGCTGGAAGTTTAAAGGGCAAAGAGCTGGTGCATGGATATGGAGGAGAAAGAGCCCAGGGACCTCATCTATTGAGTTGCATAAGCAACATCATCGCTTAGTGCACCCAGCTCCAGGGCTGCTGGACTGTGAGTTGCTGGATAACCTCAGCTCACTGCTGGGTTTGTGGTGTGTGTGTGTATGCGTGTGTGTCTGCAGCCTATATCCCCCTTCACCCCCACCAGCCTCCCGCCCGCCAGCACCCTGGGATTGGTGATTCTCAGCCCCTCCCCCGGCTCCCCCAGACCCTCCCAGAGCCTTTATCAGGGAGCTGGGCCGGAGTTCCTGTCACATTCCCCAGTCCCCTCCACTCCCTGTTTCTCTCTTCACAGCAGCAGCACCAGCAGCGTTTGTGGGGAGCGGTCAGTGCTTCCGGCCAGCTCCCTGATCCTGCTAGACCATCTGTCCCAGGCTCCAAGCTGCTCCACAGGTAGGCACAAGCCAGAGAATGTTGGATGGATAGGAGCTGGCACCAGAGGACAGGGGTGGAGTCAGGAGGGAATAAACGTGGCAGCCTTTGATCAGGGTGTGGGCTACTGGGCAGGTGAGCAGAAAGAGGCAATAGGGGTTGATGTAGTGATGCCTGGAGCCTGTGTGTACAGACTGATTCTTCCAATATTTAGAAAGTTTTGGCCTAAGCCTTAGGGTATCTAGGGCTGGAAAATAGCATTCAGGATCCCTCCTCCAGCTGACGAACAAAATAGACCCGTGCAGGTCCCGTCAGTCTATCATCTTCCCGGGGAGCTGGAGCCCCTGGCATTGTTGGCCATTGCTCATTGCCAGGTGCACAGAGGCCGGGAGACTGAGCCCCTCCAGCTCAGAGACTCTCCCTGACCAAGGCTGGGGTGGGAGAGTGGGGGCTGGGTAGGCAGGGCACTGGCGGTGAATGCCTCCTGCATTTGCACCTGAGTTGCGTCCTCCTCCTCCCTGCCTCCCCTGGCCTGTCTCTGTCCTCCTAGGCATCATGCGGAGCGCCCTGCTGTTTGCAGTCATCCTGGCCCTGAGCTGGGCTCGGAGTTTCGGTGCGGTATGTGAGGAGTCACAGGAGCAGGTGGGGCCCGGTGGGGGTCACAGAAAGGTAAGGCTCCCCCTCTGGTTTGCCACCCTGGCAGAATACCAGACACCATCACTGCCTGTCCCACCTCTGTAGGGAGGAAGGTGGGATGGGCGGGTGGGGAGTTACTTGGATTATCCACCACAGGGCTGGACTGCCCTGCCTCTCTGGGGCCTCATGTTCTCCCAATATGTCTGTCAGTGTCTCTGTCCCTCTGCATGTCTTTGACACCTTGTATGTGAAAGGTGCCCCACTGAAACATTGTTTATTTGATTGTCTGGTGACCTGGTGAGTGGATGGTGCTGGAGAAGGTGGTCTCTGGTTCTGTCCCTTTGCAGGGGGGCAGGTCTTCCTCACTGCCCGGATGGTATGAAACAGTCAGAATTTCTCTCCTAAATAGTTGTTTGTATTCTTTGTTACCTGTCAGTTTTATGTATTATGTTGTTTTAAAAATTCACATAAATTCCCTTATCCTCTACTCTTCCACCCTCAGTAACTTCAGGTGCTCCTAAGATCCCAACCCTTTCTTTCCTCCTGTCCCATGTCCCTCTCTAGCCTCTGCTTAGTCAGGATAGGAAACAAAAAATCACAAAACAAGTTGGGGCCCAATTTCTGAAGTTCCTCTAAGGAAAAGAATAGGAGTTGTCAGAATAGGGGTACTGGGGGAGAACAAGGAGGAAGTCTTTTCAAGGTTTTGAAAAGATAGCAATTATATTGGTATGAGTGCTTTTAAGATGATTACAGGTGGGACTTATTACAAATTCAGCATGTGAAGTCTAACTGCCTCTCCAGCTTGGATCTGTTTAGCATCTCATTACAGGAGGTGCGCAGAGTATTTGAACAATTTGGGGAAGTGGTTGCGTGGGAAGCTGTGGGCTGGGCAAAGAGAGACATCATCAGCTTTTGTCCAGCTGGTGGGGTGTCCCAAGGCATGATGGGCTGGCAACCTTGCAGGTGGTAGCCGCTGCAGCAGCTCCAAAAGACCAGAACCAGTTCAAAAAACACAGAGCGAGTGCCAGACAAAGGCTGGACACTGTGTTCGGAGCCAAAGTTCCAGCTGGAGACGGAATATTTGGGTCTGTTACTCTGAGACGAATGTGCTTTGTGACCTTGCCCCTCTTGTCCAGTGAAAGAGAGGTTGCCTTCCTGCCCTTTCTCCCTACAGGTCCATGAGGATGAGAGAAATTGGGAGAGACAGGGGTAGGATGTATGTGTGCCTGGGCAACCAGGTTGGCATGTGTGAAACCACCAAGATAATTAAGAACCCCTGCTCAGCATCAGGGCTACAATGGGGTTCAGCTGTGGAGGAGAAGAGGCTTCATTCTGAGCATGCTGCCTTCTGAAATTCTAAATCCGGGGCGGGGTGGTGGGGAGAGAGACAGAAAACCACAGGCAGAAACCAATGGGAAAGAAGAGAGGGAGCGGCAGTGGGGAACACAGGGAGAGAAACACCCACGGACTCAGTGGAGAGTGGGGCGATTCCAGGATGGCTGGCAGCCCTGGGTGCCTACACCCACGTGTTCTCAGGACCAAGTCCTGTCTGTGGCTCAATCATGGAGCACAGACCAGAGCATACTGGCTCTGTCTGATGAACCTTTCTCGGAAAAATCTGGCTCACTCGATTAGTGGGGCAACCGTATCCTTGGTCAGACCAGTTCCGGATGTGCCAGGGTGAAGAGAACCAAAGGCCCTTTTCCCTGAGAGGTGGCAGGAGCTGCGAGGGCCCCGGAGTCTGTCCCCTTCGAGCCTGGGAGATAGCATGACCAGCTGTCCTGGTTTTCCCAGGACTGTCCTAGCTTGAGCACTGAAAGCCCCACACAGCTGGGCAAACTGGGACAGTTGGTCGGCCTACAGGGATACCCAGTGTGTTCCCGCTACATGTGCCTCCCGAATCGTGCTGTCTATGAATCACCTGGGAGCCTGGTTAAGACTCAGATTCTGTCTCAGTTGGTCTGGTATAGGACCAAGTTTAGGTATTTTTAACAAACTCCCAGTGATTATGCTGCTAGTCCACGGACCACAGTTTGAGAGCCCATTTCTCTTCTAGTGTGAACCAGAGGAAATCTGGAAAGAAATAGGATGTCAGGTTCAGCTGTGATGAGCTCAGGAAGAGGCCATTTCTTGTGGGAAAAGAGTGAGAGGACTGGGGGTGAGCCTCTTCCTTGGCCCTCTTTGTCTCTCTTCACCAGAAGGACTCAAATCTCTACCAGCTGCCCCATCATTGCTCCGGAGACTCTATGATAGCCGTGTGGTCTCCTTGGATGGATTGCTCAAGATGCTGAGCAAGGCCAGCGTAGGTAGGATACAGCCCCAGGGAAAGGGGTTTGGGGGGCAGGATTCTAAAGATTAAATAGATCTGAGAGACCCTTCAGGAGGGAAGGAGACTGGAGATGGCTTCATGAATGATTGAGGGTTGTGATCTGAACCCCCTCCAATCGTCTCTTTGCAGATCCCATTCCCCAGTTACATGCTTGTTCTTGCTTCACAGGTCCTAAGGAGTCGCCACTTCCCCAGAAACGTGAGTAGCCTCCTCTCCCTCCTGACCTCTGCTGACCACTTGCCCAGAACTCCTTGGGCACAGGGCCCAGTGACTATTTTGGCTGGCCCTGGTTCCACTGGTGCAAACAGCATCCCAGCTGCAACTGCTCAGTCAGCCTCTACAGAGTGTGAGAGGCCCCTGGGGGCCAGAGGAAGCAGGTGTGGGGGGCCTGGTGAGGTCTTCCTCCGCGGGTGTGGTAGTGCATTTCAAGAGGATCTCTTGGTGGCTGTGAAGATTCTAAATCAGGCACCTGCTGGGTGGGAGAATTTTAGAGCTCTTGAAAGGTGGGGGAGAGGGAGGTAGGCAGAGAGGGTGGGCTAAGGGGATAGTCTGCTAACTGTGGGGAGATACAGAAACAGAAACCAGAACCCAACCTCAGAAGTCTTGACACCTGTCTGGGGAAATATATCAACCCCTCATCGTGATGGTTGACCATGTTGGCCCTTTTTATGCAGGCGACATGCATGACTTCTTTGTGGGTCTCATGGGCAAGAGGAACCTCCAGCCAGGTAGGAGCATGGTGGAAGGGCTGGGGTGCTGGCAAAGGTGTACCAGGAGTCAACTGCTTCATGTTTGTCAGTGGGGGGAAAGACAGGACTTTCTCTAGCTACAGTGAGGGCTCCTCCACTCCTCTACTCAATCAGCTTGGACCCACAGTCCAGCCCTCCCCAGGAGCAAAGCAGGGAGACCTTTCCAGAAGGTCCTGCTGCAGCTGGGAAAGGGTCAGAGAGGTTTTGCTTGGCCCTCCCCCATTTCCCAAACAGAGAGTCCCTCTTCTTCCTAACTCTGTCTTCCAGAGCTGTTCTGCATAGCCAGCCCTTTGCTTTTGGGTTAGGATGACGGTCATAGTCAGAAAAATCCCTCCTAACTACACCCTTTACATCCCCCCAGACACTCCTGTTGATATAAACCAAGAAAACATCCCCAGCTTTGGCACCTTCAAGTACCCCTCTAGTGTGGAATGAGGTAAGCACTTACTCAGGGTGAGGAGAAGGGATTGTGGGTATGTGGTAGGGTAGGAGGGGTGTTGCCAGAGGATCATTTCCTCTGATGCTATGGGCATTAATGCTCATAATTAATGCCCTAAATACATCCCAACACTTAGAAGTGTGTGCTTGTCTGTGACTGCGCACACACACATGTGTACACACAAAAACACATAAACACACACACGCATACCCCTCTTTCTCCTCTCTTTCCAGCCTCATTGATCCCGGCTTACGATTGAGCAGGAGTGAGTGAGGGGAAATGGCAAGGGGAGGTTTTCCCGTGGGGTTTCTTTGATGGACAACTTCTGTTGTTTGGACTCTATTCTCTTGTGATTTGTGCAAAAGATGGAGAGATCATCATTGGATAATTATAGGCACCACATTTATTCACACATGAAGCATTTTGCTTCCCAGGAAGGCTGAAACCATCCAGATCATCATGAATCTTGGGTTACTGGATTCACTATAGAGTTCTTTGCAAGGATGATTCTTGGGTTTCTTTCTAGAAATGCAAGAAAAACTCTGAAATCTAATGGGGAGTGGCTGGAAACTTATCGTAATCGCTCTGTATAGAGTAACGAATAAGAGCATGGCCTGACTGAATCCTGGATCTCACTCACTAGCTGTGTCCCTTGGCCAGGTTACATAATCCTTCTGTGCCTCTGTTTCCTCATCTGAAAAGTGGGGATGATAATATTGTCTCACGGGGCTGTTGCTTTGAGTCTAAGTAAGTGTTCCGCACAGTGCCTGGCACACAGCATTGTCCCTTGGCTTCACTGTGACTGTCACAGTCTGGGAGGTGTAGGGAAGGTGCCTTCCAGTGTTGCCTTGGTGGGCTCTGGTCTGTCTGTCTGAAGTTGTCTGGGCTGGACTCTAGGCCTGAGTGGGCTCAGTTCTTCCACTTGGTATGTGAACGTGAGTCCCCCCGGGGGAAGCGTCTTGTCAAAATGCGGAACCATCTGCCTTGACACCAGCTTCCCACACATAGCAATGGCAGCTCACTGATGACTTTCTTTGTACCGGCTCCCCAAGAATGGTGTTGGGGGAAGCAAAGAGAGGGGTCAGGAAGCCTCTGTCTTCCTAGAGACGCCTGCCCCTCTCCCTGCAACCCTGTTACCCCCTCTCATTGGTTTCAAGGGAGACCCAAGGACCAGGAGCTGGCTCTCAATGAGACTGCCTGTGCCTGACTCCCAGGCCCAGAGTCATGACTGTGCCCCCAATTCAGTGTTGGGCGAGGGGGCACAAAAAGCTGTAATAACTGTAACTCGCTGATTACATGGTACTTACTGTATCATTTTGCTCTCATTAGATTGTTATTTCAGTCTTGCCGACGGCCAGATAATTATACGGGCAGCTATATCTGGATGACATACTCTCCCCAACGTTATGCATGGGCCGTAAAGATAATTACAGTGCAATTTTGCCATAGTATTTTATACAAATGGCAGAAACAAGCACATTATAGAAATCTACTTGTAATGCTTTCTGGTGAATCTAGGCTTTTTCGGAGGGACTGAGCTCATAATTGCAGCCCTCATAATCTCACCATGGATGGCGCATTCTGAACCTGTTAGATACTGGGGAGAATAGACTCAAGGCCCCTGGGGGGTGGCATGTAAAGATTAGATGAGATGGATCAACACAGATCATCATGCCATCTAATTTCATTCATGTGAAACTGCTGAAAAAGGAAGTGATCCCTAGACCTGTCCTTCCTTGTGGAGGTTTCTGGAAAGAAGAGGAGGGACTGGTGAGGCCAGGGGAGCATGAGCTCCAAGGTGCGTTGGACAGGGCTGTGTGTATGCCCGGCTCATAGGGATGCCAGGCTGATATGAAGTGTGCCACTACATCTTTCTGTGTGGGCCCCTCAGACCATGCACATAGTGTTTGTGAAAGGGTAGTGTGATGCACATGATAGCTGGGAAGAAGCAAGCAACTGTAGCTGGGAGAGCTTTTCAGTCCTCTAGTTCAAAGGCTACATGGAGAGCTGAGGGCTAAGGCTTCCATTCTCTCTACTGCTCCCTTACAGAGGCCCCTCCCTTTCTCCCCCACCTCCCCGGTGGGTGGTTGCTGGGAGTTTTAAGGACAGAGATGTGATCTGATCTTTTTCTTGGTCCTCAGCACTCCACTCCTGGACTCCCGGGCTACATCGTGAAGACACCACTGTTAGATGCACATGCTTCTGTTTCCCTTCCTCCTTCCCACCCCGGTGACACTCTTGTGCTTTGACCCCTTTTTCTCTCTGTTCCACTGGCTGCAGAAACTGCCTTGTGAGCATCCCCAGTCCCTGTAACTATCGACTACAGATTGCCCTGGAATTTCTGTAGCATCCTACAAATATGATGTCTCTCTCTATTCCTCAACAATAAAGGATTTTTACATATTATGACATATAGGATGTATTTGGTTGGTGGATGGGTTTTTCTCTTTCTTGACTCTTTTGGTTGTATCATATACACACACACACACACACACACACACACACACGATACACACACTTATGTATAAATGGAAGTTTCTTTATTTTGCACACATGTTAATTTTCCCAACAGTGTCTTACTCATTGCTTCATATAGTTAGTATGGGAAGATTTATTTAGTGATTGAAAGAAGAAATAAATTTGGAAGATGGTTTTTAGCACTCAAAGACTTTCACAGACCAGCTTTAGATAAAGAAAAAAAAAAAAAACAACGAGGATTTCCAGGGTGGTCCAGTAGTTAAGAATCCACTTTGAAATGCAGGGGACCCAGGTTCGATTCCTGGTGGGGGAACTAGATCCTGTGTGCTGAGGAGCAATGAAGCCAACGTGCAGTAACTACCGAGCCCGAGTGACACAAGAGAGTCTGCACACCACAAGGAAATATCCTATATGATCCCGCACATTGCAACTGAGACCTGATGCAGCCAAGTAAACAGATAAATATTAAGAAAGAAAAACCAGATATTCTGTATTTCCAGGATGGGCCTGGGAGACATTAACCCCTGACTCCTACTCTGTAGAGAAGGGAGATGGGGATGATGGCTGTGCAAAGACCCAGCCCCAAAGAAGGATGCATCTGTAGCGCTACTATTTCTCTATCCCCAGATATAGGGCTTGGGTCCTACGACAGATAGTGGGATGAGATGGTGACCCACAGACAGAGTTTACAGGCTAGCAAGGCTTTGGGTCAGCAAACAGCACTTGATCTTGCTAGTTTGGAACATAGACAGGAAAGTTACTGTAGGAGCCAAGAAGGAGGAGAGCAAGATCTCTTGAGCTTTAACTGGTCACTTTAGTTACAAAGGGAAAATGTTTATTTCCGACTCTTCTGTAATGTGACTGTTACCAGCCTCTGTAATGGTGGTCTAGTAGTCTGCAGTAGGGCACTTAAAGGAGGTATGTGTGGGTGTCTTTTATTAAGCTGATGTGCCACCCATCGCAGTCCACAGGTCCCAAATGGGGGTTCTGTACTCTAATGGAAGAGAACAGCCTGAGAAGTCCTCAGGCTCCCTGCCTTAGCTTAGTGCAAGGGCCTTGGCCATGACCCTGAACCACCCTCATACAAAGGGCAGTACAAAGCATTTAACAATAAATAAAACTGTTAAAAATAAATAAAAGATTGGCATCTGGAGATGTAGGGATGGGAGGCATTCTGTAGGACTGAAACTTCATCCTATGAAATCTGATACTATCTCCAGGTAGATAGTGCTGGAGCATTGCTTGTTGGTATGGAAGATCTCAACTAGGTGCTCAGCTTTCTCAAGGCTGGGAGAAGACAGGGCCATGGAGCCAGAGACTTCTTCCTGCAGGTCTTTACCCCAGTGAACATTCTCTTTCCAGAACCTGACTGGGGCAATTTTGGGCCCACAGCTCCATGGTGGGGGCACTTACCTGAGTGTCCCTGGTGTGTCTGGTTTACTGCTAGAAGTCAGAGAATCTACCTGCAATAAAGGAGACCTGCGTTCGATCCCCAGGGTTAGGAAGATTCCCCTAGAGAAGAGAATGGCAACCCACTCCAGTATTCCTACCTGGAGAATTCCATGGACAGAAGAGCCTGGAAGGCTACAGTTGATGGGGTTGCAAAGAGTCAGACATGACTGAGCGACTAACCTTTTCACGTTTCAAAGAATACCCTCACCCCAAATCTTGAAGGTTTTTCTCATTGAGTTATCATGTTAGCATTTCAAAATTATCTACCTAGATTGTTTAAAAGTGGGATAAGTTTTGCAGAGTCTGGGGGATTTATTTGGGTCATGAAAGCTTCTGCTCAGGCTTGAGAGTCAGGCCTGTACTTTGCCTGACACAAGTGCTTTGCCAAGTAGGAGCATAAATACAGAAAGGTTGCTCTCTGGTGGGACTGACGAAAACTGCAGTACTGGGGATTCCAGGAAAAATGAAGACCAGCTTTAAATCCAATTCCTGGTTTTGTGCTTGGAGAATGTGTGAAGGAATCCTAGCCTTCTTCTTCCTATTGGAAGGAGGTTGATGCCCAAGAGGGCCTTGAATCAACGAGACCTTAGCCTAATTCTGGCTTTTCTCCATTTAGTGTTGTACATCTGTGTTATTGTGATTAGATGGTGATTTACTTCAAAGACTTTTGTATTAAATGTTCTAGACCCATTTCAACGCATGTGGAGGGGGAGATCTTTCAACACCAACAAACAATGCTCCAACACTGTCTACCTGGAGATAGCATCAGATTTCACAGACTGAAGACTCAGTCCTATGGAACATCAGATGCCAATCTTTTAATTTTTATTTATTAATTAAAAAATTTTTGTTTATTTAACAATTTTAAATTGGAATATAGTTGGGTTACAACGCTGTGTCAGTTTCTCAGTTTAGCAAAGTGAATCAGTCATACATATACATATATCCACTCTTTTTTATATTCTATTCCCATATAGGTCATTCAGTTCAGCTCAGTGTTAGTTGCTCAGTCATGTCTGACTCTTTGTGACTCCATGGACTGTAGACTGCTAGGCTCTTCTGTCCAGGGGATTCTCCAGGCAAGAACACTGACTGGAGTGGGTAGCCATTCCATTCTCCAGCGGATCTTCCCAACCCAGAAATCAAACCCAGGTCTCCTGCATTGCAGGCAGATTCTTTACTGTCAGAGCCACCAGGGAAGGCCATATAGGTCATTATAGAGTATGATAGAGTTCCCTGTGCTATACAGTGGGTTCTTATTAGTTATCTATCTATACAGAGCAATGTCTATGTGTCGCTCCCAATCTCCCAATTTGTCCTTCCCCCCCTTTCCCCCTTGGTAACCGTAAGTTTGTTTCCTACATTGTGACTCAATTTCCGTTTTATAAATAGGTACCATTTTTCTAGATTTCACAAACAAGTAATATTATGTGATACTTGCCTTTCTTTTTACAATTTTATTTCTTTATTTTTGGCTGTGGTGGTCTTCATTGCCACATGAGGGCTTTCTCTAGTTAGGTGAGCAGGGGCTACTCTCTAGTTGTGACGCACAAGTTTCTCGCTGCGGTGGTGTCTCTTGTTGCAAAGTGTGGGCTTTAGGGTGCAAGGGCTGCAGTACTGGCTGCACTCAGGCTCAGTGGCTGTGGCTTGTGGGTGCTAGAGTGTGGGCTCAGTAGTTGTGGTGCATGGGCTTAGTCGCCCTGCAGTACGTGGAATCTTCCTAGGCCAGGGATCAAAACCATGTCCCCTGTGTTGGCAGGTGGATTCTTAACCACTGGACCATGAGGAAAGTCCACTTTTTCTTTTTTGTGTTTGTATCTATTATAGTTTTGGGATTCTCATGAGATTTTGACTTAGCAGTCCACATATATTCAAGGTTGCTTTAAGTTGTTGGTCTCTTTCCTACCTGGAGAAGTTCCTTTAACATTTTTGTAATGCTGGTTTGGTGGTGCTGAATTCTCTTAGCTTTTGCTTGTCTGGAAAGCTTTTGATTTCTCCTTCAAGTCTGAATGAGAGCCTGTTGTGTAGAGTATCCTTTGTTGTAAGTTTTTCCGTTCAATTATCACTTGAAATATATTGTGTCACTCCTTTCTGGCCTGCAGAGTTTCTGCTGAAAAATCAACTGAAAACTTTATGGAGATTCCCTTGTATGTTATTTGTTGCTTTTCCCTTGCTGCTTTTACTATTTTTCTGTTTAATTTTTGTCAGTTTGATTACTATATGTCTTGGTGTGTTCCTCCTTGGGTTTATCCTCTATGGGATTCTCTGTACTTTCTAGACTTGAGTGGGTGCTTCCTTTCTCATGGTAGGGAAATTTTGGCTATAATATTTTTTTTTTAATTAATTTTTATTTTTTAGTTTGTTTTGCTTTACAATACTGTATTTGTTTTGTTACACATTGACATGAATTAGCCATGAGTGTACATGAACTCCCAATCCCGACCCCCACCTCCACCCTCCCGCCCCACACCCTCTCTCTGGATTATTAATATTTTCATATATCTTCTCAGATCCTTTCTCTTCTCCTTCTGGGACCCCTATAATGCTATTGTTGGTACGTTTAATATTGTCCCAGACTGTTATTTTCTGTTCTTTTCATTCTTCTTTCTATATTCTGTTTTACGGCAGTGATTTCCACCACTCTGTCTCCCAGCTCACTAATTCGTTCTTCTGCCTCAGTTCTTCTGCTGTTGATTCCTTCTAGTGTATTTTTCATTTCAGTTATTATAGTATTCATCTCTGTTTTTTCTTTAAATCTTCTAGCTTTTTGTTAAACATTTCTTGTATCTTCTCAATCTGTGCCCCCACTTCCCCCCGCCCCAGGATGTTGGATCATCTTTGTTATCATTGCTCTGAATTCTCTTTCAGGTAGATTGCCTATCTCATCTTCATTTAGTTGTTCTTGTGGGTTTTTCTCTTGTTCCTTCATTTGCAACTTATTTGTCATCTCATTTGTCTCACTTTTTGTATTCATGGTCTCTTTTCTGTACGTTGCAAGATCATAGTTTCTTTTGCTTCTCGTGTCTGCCCACCTTGATGAGGGTGAGGTTGGTCCAGGGGCTTGTGTAGACTTCCTGGTGGGAGGGATTGATGTCTGCCCTCTTGTGGGTGGGGTCAGGTCTTGTCCCTCTGATAGGCAGGGCTGTAAGGGGTATGTTTTGAGGTGGCTGTGAGCTTGGCTTAGCAGTAAAGAATCTGCCTGCAATGCAGGAGCTTCAGGAGACACATGTTCAATCCCTGGATAAGGAAGATCCCCTGGAGATGGAAACAGCAACCCACTCCAGTATTCTTGCCTGGAGAACCCTATGGGCAGAGGAGCCTGGCAGGCTATAGTCCATGGGGTCACAAGAGTTGGACACAACTGAGCGACTAAACCACTGCCATTCCTCCTTTGGAGTTGTTCTCCTGTAGGTGAGCTTTGTGGTGTCACCTTTTACCCACTGTGCGAGCTCTCAGTTTACGCTGTTGTTGGCACTGCTCTCAGCCCCACCTTAACTGTGGGTATGCTGGCAATTGACTCTATGTCTTTCAGATACTATTTTCACCAGACCACCAGCACAGATCCTCTGAAGTCAGATCCCAGGATACCAGTATTCAAGGATCTGGACTCTCTGTACTATAGGGGCAGTTCAAACTCTAGCCTGGTCCACCCCTTCCTTGTATGTGCCCACAAAATCTATAGGTGCTAAAACTAGGCCCATCTTGGCTGCAGGAGCACTCATGGCCCATTCAGATGTTCTGTAGGTGCTTGAATTTACAAACTCGGCCACATGGGTATCATTTCAGGGTTTGTGCAGCTGCTAGGACAGATTTCAGCCTTTTTCCTTAGTTGCACAGACCCTGGGGTTCAGACCCCACAAAGGCCTACTCTCAAGGCTGCCCTGGAGCACACAAGTCTGGCTGGTGAGGAGCAGGTGTGGAGGTGGTGTTGTGGCTCAGGTTGTGGGAGCCCTGGCAGTAACAGGCACACAGGGAGCAGAAGGCTATGGGCACAAGAGAGCTCGACCCAGTGGGGGCCTTTCTTAGTGCTCAGGGAGGCAGAGGCCAGCGTGTGGGGGCAGAGTCTGCAATGGCGGCTCCATCCTCATTCAACAATGGTGCTTTGCTTCTACGGCAGCCGGGGTTTCCTCCTCAAGTGTTCTGGGTTGCATAGTTCCTCACTCCCATCCCCTCAGGCTATCTCCTTGCAGCTAACATCAGTCTTCTCCCTGGATTTGCTCTCCAAACCTCAAGTTCCAGCCCCAGTCCCTATGTGTGTTAGCAGATACATGTCTCAGGTTAGGGGGTTCAGGGCTGTGGCAAGGACCATGTGTTTAGGTCTCACTCTGTTCTGCCTGCCGCAGACGAGTTATTGCACTCTCCTCCAATAGCCCCCAAAGCTCCCCTTCTGTCCCAACTGATCTCCCTGCTGGCGAGGGGGCTTCCCTGGATGCAGGAACCTTCCACTCCTTCAGCCCCTCTCTTGAGGGGCACTGATCCAGTCCTCCTTCCTTTCTTTTTCTTTTTCCTTTCTTCTTTTATTGGGCTTCCTGATGGCTCAGATGGTAAAGAATCTGCCTGCATTGCAGGAGAACTGGGTTGGATCCCTAGGTTGGGAAGATTCCCTGGAGAAGGGAATGGCTACCCACTCCAGTGTTCTTGCCTAGAGAATTCCATGGACAGAGGAGCTTGGTAGGCTACAGTCCATGGGGTCACAAAGAGTTGGACAGGATTGGGCATCTAACACTTTCATTTTATCATCCTACTCCATTATGTAGGGATTTTTCTTGTCTTTTTGGGCATCCATGGTCCTCTGTTAGTGTTCAGCTAGGGTTCTGTGAGAAATGTTCCATTTGTAGATGTAGTCTTGATGCATTTGTGGGGAGAGATGAACTCCACATCCTCCTACTCCTCTGCCATCTTGACCTCTGCAGATGTCAATCTCAAACCCAAGTTGTTAACTGTCTACAGACTGGAGTTCCCACAACTCTCTCGTGTTCCACTGATTTGTTACTGGGTTCATAGAACTCAGGAGACCTGTTTACTCACAGATCACCAGTTTATTATAAAAGAACATAACTTGGGAACACCAGATGGAAGAGATGCATGAGGCAACGTATGGGGAAAGGGGTGCGGAGCTTCCATGCTCCGAGCATGCCATGTTCCTCTCTTTGAATGTCTACATTTTCACCAATCCAGAAGCACTCCAAATCTAGTTCTTTCAAGATTTTATGGATGCGTCATTATATAAGTATGATTGATTAAATCATTGACCAGTGATAATTGATTTAACCTCCAGCTCCTCTTTCCTCCCTGAAGGGCAGAGGCTTGGGACTGAAAGTTCCATTTCATCATAAAATTGGTTCTCCTGGCAACCAGCCTCTATCTTTAGGTGCAGTCCCAAAGTCACCCAGTAATGTAACTAAAGACATCATTATAGCTCTCATTACTTAGGAACTTCCAATTGTTTTAGGAGCTCTGTGTTAGAAATGGTGTGCTTGGTTGCTCAGTCATGTCCGACTCTTTGTGACCCCATGGACTATAGCCCGCCAGGATCCTCTGTTTATGGGATTCTCCAAGCAAGAATACTGGAATGGGTTGCCATGCCCTTCTCCAGGGGATCTTCCCAAACCAAGGATTGAACCCAGGTCTCCCGCATTGCAGGCGGATTCTTTACTGTATGAACCACCAGGGAAGCCCAAAAGCACTGAAGTAGGTAGCCCATCCCTTCTCCAGGGGGTCTTCCTAACCCAGGAATCTAACTGGGGTCTCCTGCATTGCAGGCAGATTCTTTACCAACTGAGCTATCAGAGAAGCCCATTAGAAATGGTGGTGAAGATCAAATATATATATTTCTTATAAATCATAATATCACAAGTATAAATGATATAAACTTTAATCTACAACTTTAGGGGACTTGTAAACATGTGAAGTACATTTACAGCACTCCATGGATGGTTAAGGCAGTTGGTCAGAAAGATTGAACAGGCCCAAGACTCAAGTTTTGCAGCCTAATGTCTGAGAGTCATGCTAGAACTATGAGTCTACTGGTTGTGTTAATAAAAGAAACAGCCCCAAATGGAATCACTTGTACTAAGTCTCATGTCAGTTATCCAAGACTTAATGCCTACCCTAACTGCAATTTTAGCCTCTCCCAGGAATGTGGCCTTTAACCAGGCAATCTGGAATTACCTGGAGTTACTTAAAGGAAGGAAGACAAAAGTGGATGGCCTGAGATAATCCACTCTGTTTAGAAGCAAAATTCAACTAAGTTTGGAGATCTAACTGACTTTATTCAATGATCTATGAATCAAATGGGCTTCCCTGGTGGCTTAGATGGTAAAGAATCTATCTGTAATGCAGGAGGCCCGGGTTGGATCCCTGGGTTGGGAAGATCCCCTGGAGAAGCGAATGCCTACTCACTCCAGTATTCTTGCCTGGAGAATTCCATGGACAGAGGAGCCTGCTGCTGCTGCTGTTAAGTTGCTTCAGTCATGTCCAACTCTGTGCGACCCCATAGATGGCAGCCCACCAGGCTCCCCCATCCCTGGGATTCTCCAGGCAAGAACACTGGAGTGGGTTACCATTTCCTTCTCCAATGCGTGAAAGTGAAGTCGCTCAGTTGTGTCTAACTCTTAGCGACCCCATGGACTACAGCCTACCAGGCTCCTCCGCCCATGGGATTTTCCAGGCAAGAGTACTGGAGTGGGCTGCCATTGCCTTCTCCACAGAGGAGCCTAGCAGGCTGCAATCCATGAGGTTGCAAAGAGTTGAATATGACTGAGCTTCTAATTGTATCGTATTTGAATCAAGCGGCATTCCATCCGGCAAATAGAAAGGTGCTCTAAAGAAAGATGTTAAAAGAAGTTTTTAAAGGCAGAAAGACGATGGGACAAGGAAGTCACAAATAAAAGAAAGGATTGTTTCATACAAGACCACCTTCCTTTGGAGGAAGATAAGTGTCTATGAGGTGATTACCTCATTTGTGCTGGCTAGGTAATTTCACATCGACTGGTTAAAAATCAAGTTCCAGGGAGAGGCTGAAACAGCAATTGAGATTTTTTGCCGGCATAGAGCTTAGCACAAGTGACTCCATTTTGTGCCTATTTTTTTTTTTTTTAGGAACTCTTTGATAGGAACTTCCTTTTCCTGGTCCCTTTTGCCTATAAAAGCCTTCTATTTTGTATGGTTCTTTAGAGCTCTTTTCTATGTGCTAAATGGGATGCTGCCCAGTCCTGAGTTGAATAAAGCCTATTAGACCTTCAAATTTATTCAGTTGAATAGTTTTTTAAGAGATTTACTGTCAACAGTAGGACTGAAGGAGACCTCTGATGGCTTCAGGGACAATAAGAAACAGGCATGGTCCCTGCAAATCCTTTTGCATTCTCTGTCTCTTGCTGTTTCCAAGGGCCACAAATAAGTTCCTCTCAGTTCTGAGCTCCACTCTGTATCAGCCTCGTAATGTAATTGGTGTTCCAATCCAGGGCAGTTCAGCTTGAGCTAGCAGATGAGTCCAGCCAGAACCCAATCCCCTAGCCCTCTGTTCAGACCATAATTCCCCAACTTGAGTGGAAAAACTCAGCGGTTGGTTTGTCCCCAGACTCCACAGTGTGAACTGCTGGCATTTATTTGCAGTTCCACATTTGTTTGAAATCTTTCCCAGATTGCAAGCTGGGAACTGCTGGTAGCAGCTGCAGTTCCTCATTTGTTTGGAATCAGTCTGCAGCCCCCATTGTTTGGAGTCTGCTGGTTCAGTCTTTTTTCCAGTCCCCAGATTCATGGGAATTGTTGGTGGGACACATAGGGACTTTTCTTGGCCAACCTGCAGTGACATTTCTTGGTTACTGTTGGTGTGTTAAGATGCACACGCTTGTTTGTCTCTCTTAGTGTAGATAAAGGCTATTGTTAATGGGAAGCTTTGAAGACAACAAGCCACAAAAACTGATGAGCGTTTAAAAGCTGTTAGAGTGCTTATCACCTAACAGAGAGACTCCTGTTTTAGGAAAATTTGGTTATAGAATGCCAACATCAATAAAATTTCCATGCAAAGAGATATACTTGTAAAACATCACACAATCTCCACCCAGAGGCAATTCCTTCTAGGTGTTAGTTTAGTTTCAAGAGACCCAAAATCTTAGCTAAAAACATAACAGGATTCTTAAACTCCAAAGAGTGAAGCACGCCACCTTCTGGCATACCTGCCTATTTTATGTCTAAGAATGATGGTTCCAGAAGCTATAATGGCAAAAATGGCCAAAAATGGCAAAATCTTACTAAAAACACAAAAAGTATCTAGAACAACACCCAGCCCTCCCCTATTATATCCCTATGCCAAAGCCTGTGACTGTGGATCACAATAAACTGTGGAAAATTCTGAAAGAGATGGGAATACCAGACCACCTAACCTGCCTCTTGAGAAACCTATATGCAGGTCAGGAAGCCACAGTTAGAACTGGACATGGAACAACAGACTGGTTCCAAATAGGAAAAGGAGTACATCAAGGCTGTATATTGTCACCCTGCTTATTTAACTTCTATGCAGAGTACATCATGAGAAATGCTGGGCTGGAAGAAGCACAAGCTGGAATCAAGACTGCCGGGAGAAATATCAATAACCTCAGATGCAGATGACACCACCCTTATGGCAGAAAATAAAGAGGAACTAAAAAGAAAGCCTCTTGATGAAAGTGAAAGAGGAGAGTGAAAAAGTTGGCTTAAAGCTCAATAGTCAGAAAATGAAGATCATGGCATCTGGTCCCATCACTTCATGGCAAATAGATGGGGAAACAGTGGAAACAGTGTCAGACTTTATTTATTTATTTATTTACTTTTTGAGCTCCAAAATCACTGCAGATGGTGATTGCAGCCATGAAATTAAAGGAAGCTTACTCCTTGGAAGGAAAGTTATGACCAACCTAGATGGCATATTCAAAAGCAGACACATTACTTTGCCAACAAAGGTCCGTCTAGTCAAGGCTATGGTTTTTCCTGTGGTCATGTATGGATGTGAGAGTTGGACTGTGAAGAAAGCTGAGCGCCAAAGAATTGATGCTTTTGAACTATGGTGTTGGAGAATACTCTTGAGAGTCCCTTGGACTGCAAAGGATCCAACCAGTCCATTCTAAAGGAGATGGGTCCTGGGTGTTCTTTGGAAGGAATGATGCTGAAGCTGAAACTCCAGTACTTTGTCCATCTCATGCGAAGAGTAGACTCATTGGAAAAGACTCTGATGCTGGGAGGGATTGGGGGCAGGAGTAAAAGGGGCCGACAAAGGATGAGATGGCTGGATGGCATCACTGACTCGATGGACGTGACTTTGAGTGAACTCTGGGAGTTGGTGATGGACAGGGAGGCCTGGCGTGCTGCAATTCATGGGGTTGCAAAGAGTTGGACACAACTAAGTGACTGAACTGAACTGAGGGGCCCATCATCAAAATGCTTCCTCAGGGACTGATATCTCAGTTGTAATCAATGGAGATGATGGAAAAGAGATTGTTCTTTAAGGCCCTATGCAAATTCTTCACTGAATTGCATCAACTCCCCTGAATTTACATCATCAAATTAGAAAGGACCTACCAGGAGGCTTTCATGATTCAGGATTTGCTTACAAGACCCTCTACTCCTGGTTAGGAGTGAGTACAGATGAGGCTATATGATCAGGAATCTCTCCTCAACTCTGGAAGATTTTGCTGAATGTACTGCTAGAGCAATACCTGTCCAACAAAAATCCTTCGACTCTCTAGCCGAAGTTGTTTTAGATTTTCTTTTAGCTGAACAAATAGGTATCTATGCTATAACCACCACCACCTATCATATCTAAATTAACACTTCGGGGGAGGTTGAATTCAGCTACCTAAGATTACTGCATAAGCCACTTCAAAAGGTGATCCCTCTAAAGACCCCTCAAAAGGGTCTTTCTTTGACTGGTTTGATTTGGATTCCTTTGGGTCTTGGGGACATGGCTCTAAAGTACACTCCAAGCATTGGGAATTGTCCAGCTCGTAATCATCATAGTAGTCCCTCTGGTGTCCTATATTCTCCTAAAAGCTTTAAATGTGTGTCCTTAGCTGCTAACTACCAAGCCAGTGATCCCTCTAAGACCGGAATGCCAAAAAGGGAATCAAAATATGATCGACTGAAAAATCTATGAGCCTGAAGTCATGACCTGTGAATACCATAAAGGTTCAGCCAAAAAACCTTCATGACCTGTGATCGTCACAGTAAAAGCTATGGGGAGAACTTCAGAGTGATAGCTGGCAATGGTGCTCATGCCTTAAGTTTTGATCACGTCTCTCAGTGAAACTCAGGCAAAGTTTTGGTTTGATGACACATCTTGGGCAGGAACATCTGGGGAGATTTGGAGGGTAACTGCTGCACTAAAGGGTGGAAGCAGAGAAATGGAGCTCTAGAAAGAGTTGAGAAAGTAGCGGAGGAAAAATAATTTCCCCCTCTGCCCTTCGATGTTCTCGGCTGAGTAAATAATAAAAGACAGCATAACAGGAAAAAAGAAACAGAAGTTTACCAATATGTATACTTCTTATATACATGGGAGATACCCAGGAAAACTAAGACTTTCTTGACATTATCTACCCTTCTTTTCCCGGTTCAGAGACAAATGGACATTTCCCTTGTAAATGGCTCTTACAAAAGGGTAACCTCTGCTCATTTTTCAGAGCTTCTCCGCTGCCTGCTGCTTCTTAAAAATAATCCTTATGCCAAAGAAGCATATGTTGGGGTGTCCAGTTCTGCTCCCCTCCAGGAAGGACAGGCTGCCCGAAACAGGCCTGCGCTGCCAAGGTGCAGTGGGATACTGTGAAATCCTTCATTTGGCGGCGCAGCTGGAAGGAGGGTCCACAGTGAACTTTCAGAGGGTGGTCCACCGGGAGCCCAGCCCTCAAGTACGCGTTCTTCATTCAAACAGGCTTTGTTAAGCACCTCTCCTATGAACCAGAAGCCTGTGTGTTGGGGCGAGGGTGGGAGGGAGCAGCGGAGACACAGCCGTGTGCAGAACAACAGCCCCTGCCTTGAGGAAGCTCACTGCCTAGCGGAGGAGACAAATAGTTAAGGTGGCAATCTTACAACTGTTTCTGAAACTACACCAGCAGACGTTTTGAGAGTAAACTTTTGGGACTGTGAGATGTAGAACAGGGAGGCGATTTAAGCTTAACCTTGGGATAGCGTTTTTCACTTCTCCAGGTACTAGGGTGAGGAGGGAGTGGTCCAGCACTTACAGGATGAGTGCCTCAGAAAAAGCCAGCCTTGGGTGGTGGTGGCGGTGAGGGCTGGAAACGTCCTGGCGCATGCCCGCGGGGGCCCGGTGGCGGCGGCCCCAGGGCCTCGCGGGGGGCAGAAGTGGGGCCGGGGGTCCCCGGGGGCGCAGTGGCTTCGGCCAGCCTGCTTCGCTCCCGGCCCCACCGTGTGGGGGCGCTGCCTCCTCCCTGGCGGCTGGGGGCGCTGCGGCCGAGCGGCGGGGGGCGCTGCCTCCTCCGGGACGGCGGGGGGCGCTGCGGGCCGGGCTGTGGGGGCGGCCCGGGCCGGCGCGGCGAGCGGCGCGGCGGATGGAGAGTCTGGCCGCGGCCGGCGGCGCCGCCTCCTCGTCGGGCCGGGCACGGCGGGCCGGGGCCTTTGTGTGAGGCAGTCCAGAGGAATTCCCGGCTGTTTGGGGGAAGGGACCGAGGTGCTCGATGCCCCCTAGATGGAGTGCCCCAGCCGGATCCAACGCCCTTCCTCCCGAATTCGACCCTCCAGAAGGGAGACCGTTGCGCAGCGCGATTGTTGGGGTCCCTTCTCAGAAGTTCCGAATCCGTCCCCTCCCACTGCCGTTCGGGCTTCGCGGTGCCCCGACCTGCTGACCATTGGTGTGTGGCCACCAGGGCCCCGGAGATCCTTTGCTGGTACCCAACAAAGCTCAGAGGCTTCCTGGGCCCCAGAAAAAGTTGAGAGTTAGTCCAGTGTGGTGAGGTGGAGCAAGGGGGCTGTGTTGCACAGGGCGAGTCGTGAGGCCGAAGGAGAGGGCAACGAGTTTGGCTTTTTTCTGGCCTGCAGGACTCAAAAAGTGGGGGCGGGGGGGGTGGGAATGGTACTGAGCAAGCCTTTAGGAGTTACCTGTGTAATTGGTAACTTCTTATCCCAAACCCTATCCCAAGGCGTCAGGTAAATCTCTGAGTTCTGGTCAACATAAGCATAGCTCCTGAAAAGGGTGGGGAAAAAAAAAAAAAAAGACCTGAAGAGTATTTAGGTAATTCTAAATACCAGAGTTGTGTTCTTCTTTACTTCTCTGGCTTCACCCACAAGCTACAGAGAGTGTGATAGAGCACTATCTGAATGGCCCTGGGGTAAGAGGCAGGTAGCTTAGATAGGGAAAGATGGGAACTCAAGAATAAACACGTGATTTATTTTAGGGCCTGAAAGAACTCAGCAGTAAGAGGAAAGGAAAGGATAAAGCATCTTTTCCCCAGTAGCTAATGGAGCTTGATAATTGTGTTCAAGTAAGTGTATGGCATTTGGCCTAGTAAGGGAAGAGAATATACTCAGTGAGATAGGAAAGCTTGTATTCAGGAAGAAATTAGGAAATTAATATGAGAAAAGTTTGAACCAGTGGCTCTGGTAATGAAATATAAGAAGGTATCAAGAGAATATTTTGGCTTTAAAGCACTAGCTCTGTCCAGTGAGGCCTCCAGCTTCTCTTAGAGAACAGTTTATCAGATTTTTTTCAATATTTTTAGATTTTTTTGTGATCACTCTCTCTTGGGGGATGTGCAGGGAGAAAGGTCACTGCCCCATCACTTCTGCTGTCATTGTCCCCTCCAGCAGAATGGAGCAAGTGTATGTCCATTCACGCTTGCTTTCTACCTGGGGCTGTTGTCCCGCAGAGCTCTTCACCTACAAGGATGTGTTTGGCCATCCACCTTATCCTTTTGCTATCCGCAGATTAACTGTGCTGATAAGGAGGCAACTTCACAGGAGCTGCTAAGATGGGCATGAGGATCAAACTGCAAAGCACCAACCACCCCAACAACCTGCTGAAAGAACTCAACAAGTGCCGGCTCTCGGAGACCATGTGCGATGTCACCATCGTGGTGGGGAGCCGTTCCTTCCCGGCCCACAAAGCCGTGCTGGCCTGCGCGGCTGGCTACTTCCAGAACCTCTTCCTCAACACTGGGCTTGATGCTGCCAGGACCTATGTGGTGGACTTCATCACCCCTGCCAACTTCGAGAAGATTCTAAGCTTTGTCTACACGTCAGAACTCTTCACGGACCTGATCAATGTCGGGGTCATCTACGAGGTAGCGGAGCGTCTGGGTATGGAGGATCTCCTCCGGGCCTGTCACTCCACCTTTCCTGACCTGGAGAGCACTGCCGTGGCCAAGCCCCTGACCAGCACCAGCGAGAACCACTCTGGTACCCCAAGTTGTAGCTCAGCAGAACCCTCCCATCCCCTTGGAGAACTCCGGGGGGGCGGGGAGCACTTTGGTCCTGATAGAAACTATGCGTTACCTAGTGATGCTGGAGGAAACTATAAAGAGGAGGAGAGAAACGTTACCAGTGACACTAACCATAGCCTGCAGCCACTGCCACCAAAGACAGAAGACCATGATGCCCCTGCTCCGTTCACATCCGTCCCCAGTGTGGTGACCCAGCCAGTCCTGGGCACTGTCAGCACGGGCATCCAAACCAGCACAGCTCCTGCCAGCCATACAGAGTCCAGAGCAACGGGGACTTCAGCAAGAGCAGCTTCTTTGCTCCTGACAGTGCCGTAGACGCCGCCACTGGGACCAACTCCTGCCTGAGCAACAGCGACCATTCCAAAGACCCGAGCTTTGGGCAGATGGAGGAACTCCAACTGGAGGACCTGGGGGATGACGACTTGCAGTTTGAAGATCCCACCGAGGAGATTGGCACAGCTGAGGAGGTAATTGAATTGAGTGACGACAGTGAGGATGAGCTAACTTTTGGAGAGAGTGAAAACCGAGAGAATAAGGCCATGCCCTGCCAGGTATGCAAGAAAGTTCTAGAGCCCAACATTCAACTGATCCGACAACATGCTCGGGACCATGTGGACCTGCTGACTGGCAACTGCAAGGTCTGTGAGACTCATTTCCAGGACCGGAACTCTCGGGTCACCCATGTTCTCTCCCACATCGGTATTTTCCTCTTCTCCTGCGACATGTGTGAAACTAAGTTCTTTACCCAGTGGCAACTGACCCTCCACCGACGGGATGGAATATTTGAGAACAACATCATCGTCCACCCCAATGACCCCCTGCCTGGGAAGCTGGGTCTCTTTGCAGGGGCGGTCTCTGCGGAGCTGAAATGTGCTGCCTGTGGGAAGGCATTGGCCAAAGATTTCCACGTGGTCCGGGGCCATATCCTTGACCATTTGAACCTGAAGGGCCAGGCCTGCAGCATCTGTGACCAGCGCCACCTCAACCTCTGCAGCCTCATGTGGCACACACTTTCCCACCTTGGCATCTCTGTCTTCTCTTGCTCTGTGTGTGCGAACAGCTTTGTGGACTGGCATCTCCTGGAGAAGCACATGGCTGTGCACCAAAGCCTGGAAGATGCCCTCTTCCGCTGCCACTTGTGCAGCCAGAGCTTCAAGTCAGAGGCTGCCTATCGCTACCATGTCAGCCAGCACAAGTGCAACAGTGGCCTTGACACACGGCCTGGTTTTGGACTCCAGAACCCAGCTCTCCAGAAGCGAAGCTGCCGGCAGAAGAGTTCCTGAGTGAGGAACTGGCGCTGCAGGGCCAACCTGGGAACAGCAAGTATAGCTGCAAGGTGTGCGGCAAAAGGTTTGCCCACACGAGTGAGTTCAACTACCACCGGCGGATCCACACGGGCGAGAAGCCGTACCAGTGTAAGGTGTGCCACAAGTTCTTCCGAGGCCGCTCGACCATCAAGTGCCACCTGAAGACGCACTCGGGAGCTCTCATGTATCGCTGCACGGTCTGTGGCCACTACAGCTCTACCCTTAACCTCATGAGCAAGCACGTCGGTGTGCACAAAGGCAGCCTCCCACCTGACTTCACCATTGAGCAAACCTTCATGTACATTATTCATTCCAAAGAAGCGGAAAAGAACCCGGACAGCTGACTGGGTCCCAGCAGAGCCAGGGGGAGCTCCCAGGCGGCAGCCAGGACGTTGGTTTTCTAATGGCTGTTTGTCCTGCTCCAGCTGAAGTTACAGTTTTGCCTTGCTAGGAATTCTGTTCTGTCCTGTGTTTAAAGAAGACAAAAGAATACATAGCACATGAACACTGTTTCTGAGAAGCAGCGGCCCTGTCATGTTTACCTCCTTACCTGTTCTTGTCCGTGGAGGGCTGTGTCTTTGATTCTTTGGAGGCTGGTTTTGGGATCTCATCAGGCAGTCGGTGTCAGCTAGATTCCCTTCCCTAGCCTCTTGAGTTTTAGTTTACTGATAGGTTTTATGCTGCTAAGAATCCAACCAACAGCCTCACTGAACAGAGGAGGTGGAGAGAGGTTTTCACTGTGGGTATTACTGCCGGACCTCCAATCGGGACAGTCAGCTAGGAGAGATTTTGGGAATGTGGTCATTCAGAAAAGAAAAGGCAGCTCACCCTTGGGTGCTGGTCCCATCCCTTAGCAGGGCTGTCAGGGATGAGGGTCCTGCTTGTTCCAGGGCTCTAATCTGCTGACTGGACAGTAAAATCTCTTGGCAGCTAGATCCAAACCGGGGACAGAGCTTTCTGTTTAGGTCTGAAGCCTCGGGATGAATCCTTGCCAGCCGCGAGAGGTGTCCTGCAGTGCTGCCGAAAGCAGCAGCCTGGGATGGACAGGAAGGGAGATTTTTCCCCTTAATTCCAAAGAAATGGGATCTTCTGGAGCGGTGGCCCAGGATGTCAGGCCTTCCCTGTGGGCAAAGAAGACAGGGAGCCACTTTGATGCAGTCATCAATCATCTGGCCTCCCTCGACCCCGAGTTTCCTGGTAGAAGGGTGGGGATGTCTCTGAAGCAGCAGCCTTGCCTTAATTGCATCCAGTCTCCCACCTAGAAGTGTTTTTGGCCTATAGTGTAGATGTGAAGACCCCATGAGGTGGAGGGGTGGACTGTGAGCCCTTCAGGATTAAAGGGACCCGAGTAGCTGGATGTACATATTGTCTGTCCCAGTCAGGTAACCTGTTGTTTACTTTGTGCTAACTGGGCCAGAATTTTGGCAGCTCACCTTTGACCTGCTGGATTTATCCTGATCTGTCACTGCATGGCCACCAGAGGGCGCTGTTGACCAACAGCTGGTTCAAGCCCTCTCCAGGTGACTGGGTAATGGATCTGCCCAGTCGGGGTTGCTGGTTGACTGTTGTTAGTTGCCTTTTGAGGGGATCTTGCCCAAAGAAGGCTTGAGGGAGAGAGCCCTCGGAACTCGCATCTCACAAGGTGGCACCTCCAAAACCCATACTACCTCACCTGCTCAGGCGAGCTCTGGGGGTCCCTCGCCCTGCCCCTGCCCCTCGTAGGACTCAGCAGCACCCCGGGCTGTTTTACAAGCAAGTAGTTTTAATTAACTCACAAAGCCTTTTTGGACATTAATATTTATTTATTTTTGTTTTTGTATACATATTACCCAGCATCTCTGTTGGCTAAGAGACTTCAGGAAAATGAGCTTCTCCCCAGCAAGTAGCCATATTCCAGGGGACAGTCCTGGCCAGATATTTGGGGAACAGGGGCTTGAACTAGGGGAGAACAGGTCAAGCCTTTAAACAAGCAAATGCTTTTCTCTCCAGAGAGGTTCTTGCAGAATAAACCCAGGGAGCCCTTTAGGGAATGGATGTAAATTCTAGAAAGTTGAGGCTTGTTAAATCCTTGGACCTTTTATCCCCTTTCCATCCTGTGGTTGAGTAGGTTGGGGACTGGGTTGAGGGGATAAGACCACATGAAGGCCCTGTTTGCATATTTTCTCATTCTTCCTGAAGTTGGGAAGTTATAGTAACACATACAAGTAAACCAAAGCCCTGGCCCTTTTGGACTTGCCCCCAGATCTCCCCACAGCCCTAACTGATAAAGCCTTGGAGTTTTGTGTGCATAGCTGTCTAGTGAGGTGACCATTACTTGAAGGGACTTATCAAGTGGCCAGCTTTCACTGTCAGAATCCAATGAGTTAGATGTTCCCTTGGGACATTCTTGTTAGAAAGGAGTGGTGAGACTTTTCATTCCTGACTGACTGCTTCCTTTCTTCCCATTAGTCGTTTAAGAAGGAAAGTGTGTAAAAGACCACAGTCAACTATCTTCTCAGCTTTTCAAGCCTGAGTCGTTTCTCCTAGATTGTGGGTGAGGACTGAGTTTTGAATGGCCAGATTTGATAGTGGGGCTACTCCCTAGAAGCCAGCTGGGTAGCTGAGAATGGATCAGTATGCTGGAGAAACCCTTTTCCTTAACAGAGGGTTATCACTGATGCTGGGTAGTCTGTATACTTAACCTGAAACTGTGAAGTTTTCCCTTCTTGCCAGTAAACCAAAAAGCAAATCCTTGAAACTTTACCCCTAACACTAAATAAAAGACTGCACCTCCTGATCCTCCTGAGGCCAAGTGGTTGACCAGGGTGGCTTGGTTGGCTGCAGTCAGACATGTAGCAGGGTCAGTAGCTCATGAGGCTCATTGACCAAACACTGTCCCCCGCGTGTCCCCCGTATTCGCACCTCAACCCTTCCTGTTTGCTTCCTCTGCCACCAGCCACTCTTTTCTGCACTCTTTTACTTGAAACATATTGTGGCAAAGGGCACTCTAGGATACCTGGTGGAAGGTATTAATTTTATCTGAATTTAAAATATTTTCAATTGTCTGTTCATTGGGTTGTGTTGCCCTCTGCCCTGGAGCCCAGTTTAGCACTGTCTTCTGCTGTATCGTTCAAAGGTTCATTCTGTTTGATCCTTGAATGTCTCTTCTTTTTCATCCCCCACCTTTTTTTCTTGTTCAATACTCAGGACTGGCTACATAATTTATAGAGCCTTTTGTTTAAAAACTGTTAAGAATTTTGTGGCACCTAGAGCATTAAAGCAAACACAAGGCCATTCTCATCATTTTTCCTAAGGGAAAGGGTAATACTCTAATGTTCTTGTGTTAGTCGCTTAGTCGTTCTGACTCTGTGACCCCATGGACTGTAGCCTGCCAGGCTCCTCTGTCCGTGAAATTCTCCAGGCAAGGATACTCAGTTATGTTTGATCCTTGAATGTCTCTTCTTTTTCATCCCCCACCTTTTTTTCTTGTTCAATACTCAGGACTGGCTACATAATTTATAGAGCCTTTTGTTTAAAAACTGTTAAGAATTTTGTGGCACCTAGAGCATTAAAGCAAACACAAGGCCATTCTCATCATTTTTCCTAAGGGAAAGGGTAATACTCTAATGTTCTTGTGTTAGTCGCTTAGTCGTTCTGACTCTGTGACCCCATGGACTGTAGCCTGCCAGGCTCCTCTGTCCGTGAAATTCTCCAGGCAAGGATACTCAGTTGGGTAGCCATTCCCATCTCAAGGGGATCTTCCTGACCCAGAGATCCAACCCAGGTCTCCTGCATTGAAGGCAGGTTCTTTACCATCTGAGCCACGAGGGAAGCCTCTGTTATTCTAATGACACACTGTAAACAGCTGCTTGTGGCCAGAGGAAGGGATCAGTAATGTGGTACTCCTCTGCCCATCCATGACTCACTGATGCTACAGGACCTGCCGGGAAGCTCTGCTGTACCCTGGTGTTTGGTCTTAAAGTTTCAGACTCCATGGAGTCTCTAGTTCATGGCTAGTTGGGAAGAAAGGAGGTGGGGATGAGAGTCAAGAAATAGGTAAAAATTCTTTTTGACATTCTTCTAGTCTATGAGTACCCTTTTGTCTCTAGGAAACCTCTGAGTTTAATGACCTTCTCCCCAGTCAGGTTTTGCTGCTGGTGAATATTCCTCTTCTGACCACCTGCTGTGCCCTATCACCCTCTGACACCCAGACTTCAACTTTGGAAGTGAATTTACACTTCTTCATATACAGACATGATTTTGTTGGCATGGAAGTGGACTGTGTGCAGAAATCTGCCCATCTGAGAATCCTCGTGTGTCCTTTCCCCTAAATCCTGCACTGAATGAATCAGGAAGCAGGGCACACAGCGTTTGTTTCAATGTGCTTATTCATGGTAAACTTCACATCAGAATGAAAATGAAACTTTTACTTTGGATGTTTTCTTTAACACCCTTCCCCTGTCCAGTCCACCCTCCCCTCCCACCTCTACTAGCTACATCTCCTATGAAACTGAGAAGAGTTGTTGACATTTAACTCCTTCCATTAAATTAATAAGTACTGACCTCCTAATATTTAAGTGTTTACTATCTATTGCTGTAAAGTTTTGTATATTTTGTAAACTTCTTTTCTCAAATAGTAGATGTCTAAAATCGTTGTACATCTGATTCTTTTATATTCCATTGTTCAGCACAAAGTGTGGTTTTTATTTAGAATAAAAAAAAGGAAATTTGAAATGGTAGTTCTTTTCCTATTTACTGTGGTCTGCTCATCCCTCACAGTTCAGAGTGTCTGGGCCATCACCCTCAGTAGCAATATTCTGCTAAGCGGATGCCAGAGTTCTTTCAGGTAGCACATTTCCTTTCCTGTAGCTGGAATTCCCCGGGGCTGACTTGATCTGTTTTTAGTGGAAAATTAATGACCCAACCTTTTCAGAGGGACCATCTCTAAGGGAAATCTTTTATTGGCCCAGAGAGAGCAGTGGGACTCACTAATGTCTGCTTGGACCAGAGGGTTGGTCACAAATTGTCTTCCTGGTGCCATTCAACATGACATGGTGTGTTGGAATGGAGAGAGGCAGATTCAGAGGGGACAGGTTTGGCCTAATTTCGTGAGATTGGTAACCAATGTTCCCCTAAAGAGACGAAACAGCCCTGGAGTTAGGATGTGACATGGTCCTCTTGGTCTCAGGGCCCACGGATTTGACCTGGCCCCCAACAGTGCTCAGCAAACACAGAGCCGGGGCCCTTGCTGCCATCAGCCCCTTGCTTCTCAGGCCCTAAGGAAGTACCTGTGCTATCAGAGTGATCACTGGTTGCCGAAGTGGGGTCTGTGAGAAAAGATCTTGGGAAAGGAGCCTCAGGTAACCTAGAATGTAACAGATGTAGATCTGGGTTGCTTGAGGGAACTTCTGGAGCTTGATTTGGGGGCAGCAGTGACAAGGGCATTGAATCTGGGCTGGGTTTTTATATGGGCACAGAGGAGGAAAGTCTTTTTAATACATTCTCTGCATTGTTAGGTTCCTGGACTCCCCTAATTGAAAAAGGCTTCAGCTCTGTGCTACTGAGCAGTGGTTTGTAGCATGAAGACCCTTTATATAAAAAGACCCTTTTTAAGGTTTGGGTCCAGTGAGCAGAGGGAGTTAAATGGACTTCCCTTGGTGCTCCTGACAAATGGGTTATACAGTTCTGGAGCACATGTTTAATGCATCTGGTGAATCTGTTTAATGCATCTCAGATTTCCAAGAGCGGAGGGGGAGGCCCTCCAGGTCAGTGAGTAGCTATTCCAAATTAAACATTCCAGACATAACTGAGCACTTGAGCAGGACATAAGGTCTCAGCGATTGTGTCCACAAGCCCCTCAGTTCTCCACAGGCAGGATGAAGAGGCAGAGGGCTCAGGACTGGTGGGCTGGGGCCTGCTCTGAGGCTTTACTTCAGTCGGAGCGCTTCGTGGACAAGGTCCTAGTTTCCCAAACTGGTATATAGAGCCCTTTCCAGAAGACCTCCATGTTTGCAAGAGGACTTCCATTGCTGTCTATAGGACAAGTGTGAATAGAAGTTGCTGGACAGGAAAATTATGAGGAGACTTGGCCAGGAAGAAGGAAGTCTGAGGGTGAAAACTGACTTAGGCAACAACAGGCCTCTGCCCTGTAACAGAACTGGAGGATTTCCACTTCCCACCCTCTGCAGGGGCAAGACTGGGGCAGAGCACCTGTGAGTGCCTGCTGCTACCCATCCTGAAATCTGCTCCCGGAATGGGTGTCCCTTGATATTTTCCTGGGATCCAGAGAGAAAGGGAGGGACTGGGGGCAGAAGTCTGGATACGTGCTAGACCCAGAGCTGGGGGCAGAGGGGCTATGAGCAGCATGGACTTCGGGACAGCGCCTCTGCTTGTGGGGGGAGGGGGGTCAGGATGGACAAGGAGGAGAGTGTCAGCAAGCCCTTTCCTGAATGGTGGGGGAGGAGAGTCCTAGCGGCCCAGCTGCAGGGTGCCTGTCTCAGACCTCGGCCTCACCCGCCCCTGTTGTCCCCAGCCGCTCCATTTTATCATCGCATTGAGGATGCACTGCTGGGAAACAGCCTGCTGAGGCCTCCTGGCTCCTTGGCCTCTGGCCTCTTGTCCCTGCAGCCTGCATGATGTGCTGGGAGGTCAACAAGCGCAAACACAAAAGGAAAGTTGTGTGCGGTTCCTGTGGAGCTCCTCTTTCCGGCTGGGGTGGTTTTTGCTGAGCATCTCTTTGGCCTCAGCTCCATTCCCAATCCCAGTTTGCAGTGCAGACTTGTTCAGAGACTCAAGAGTCGTGTCTCTCTCTATTCTTTATTTCACCTTTTCCCCTGCATCTCTCCCTTCGGCACAAGGATGGTTTCAAATAGTACAATGCCAAGGATCTGCTCTCTTCCCCTGCCTGCCTCCCTCCCCATCCCCACCTCAATATTTGAAGACATACTCAATATTGGCCACGAGTGTCCCTCTCCCATGCCACCCCCCACCCCGATCTCTCACCTACTTCCAGCTTTCTACTTCACTGGTGGAGGACACTGGACTCTTCCTCAGCTGGCTACAAGAAACTGAGGAGTGGAGGTGGGTGGGGTATTTGCTGCCTGGAAGTTCAGGCTTGGGTGGTGGTGGGGGCCGACTGCAGGGGGCTGGATGCTCTCCTTGGTGATGATGATGGAATGCTGGGTGGAGGATGAGGAGGAGGAGACATGTCTGCCCTCCCTGGCCTGGACCTTGGGAAGGTAATGGACCACGGCGTTGAGGAGCCGGCCCCGGAAGCTTGGGCTGAGGAAGTTATAAAGGATGGGGTTGACAACACAGTGGAGCATGGAGAAGCAGTCAATGATGTCGTAGAAGAAGTAGAGCAGGTGGGCCAGGTAGCAGTGGAGGGAGATGTGGCTGCCGTGGAGTGTGAGCAGCAGCAGGGTCAGGTGGTAGGGCAGCCAGCAGATGACAAAGACGGCTATGTAGGCACACACCAGCAGGCAGTGGCGCCGGCCCTCGGGCTGTCCTGTCTGCCGGAGCCGGCGGGCCGTCAGCACGTTGAAGACGGCGATGAGGGGCAAGGGCAGCAGGAAGCCCAGGACCGTGGTGGACAGGGCCACCACCATGGCCCACGTGCTGTATGTTTCAAAAGGCGCCATGAAGAGGCACATGGGCTCAAAGCTGTCCACCAGCTGGATGTGGACCACCTCGGGCAGCGGGATGAGGGCCGAGAGGACCCAACCCCGGCACACACGGCCCGGCGCCCTCGGTGCTGGTGGCGCTGCCAGGAGGGCGAGGCGTTGGTGAGGGTGACGTAGCGGTCCACGCTGAGGCACACCAGGAAGAAGATGCTGCTGTACATGTTGGCATAGTAGAAATAGTGGGTGAAGCGGCAGGAGAAGCTGCCCCAGAGCCAGGTGTAGTCCAGCGTGGCCTCCAGCATCCACACGGGCAGAGACAGGATGATGCCCAGGTCGGCGATGGCCATATTGAGCACGTAGAGACGCAGCAGCCCCGCGCGGGCCGAGCCCCGCCAGTTGACGCAGATCACCAGGAGGTTCTCCACCAGCCCGACCACGAAGATGGCCAGGTAGAGCACGAAGAGGGCTACGCGCTTGGTGTTCTCGTTGAGCTCCACGTGGCACTCGGGCAGGGTGTGGTTGAAGAAGTGGAGCAGCTCCGTCCAGTTGTAGATCTCGCCCACGTCCCTGGTGGGCGCCACGCTGGGCCCCGGGGTGGCCGACATGAGGACTGGCAAGTGCCTAATGGGGAGAGGGAGGGCTGGAGGAGCGAGGGAGCCTTGAAGGCAGCCTCGTGTCCCCAAGGTCCCAGGCCACGGGGGCTAGGAGGTTTTGGGGAAAGATCCTGAGCCTGAAGAGGAAGAAAGGGAAGTGGAACATTCGAACCATGAATAAATAGCACACAACTCACTGCCGGCTTTGACCCATGAACAGAAATATTTTGTTAAGGGGTCTCCATGGTGGGAGAAGCCAGAGCCCAACTGCTTTCTTCCCGGTGACCAGTCCCCCCAGGTTCCATCTCCACCTCTCTCCTGGAGGTTCACTGCTTGGCCTTTTTGTGCAGGCCTTCCTTAGGGGCTCCTGCTTTGTCTCGCTGTTTGGGCCTTGCGTGTGGGACACACACACACACACACACACACACACCCTGCTTCATCCCTGGGACATCTGTGAATCATGCAGGAAAGCCAATCACCTCCAGACCCCGCGCCCTGCTCCCCGGAGGGAGGGCGACTCTCACCTGGCTGCCCTGTCGAGAGCACCTCCAGTCGGGGAGGGCCGGTGGGTCTGGACCGTTGGGGAGTGGCAGAGAGGCTGAAGGGACTGTGGCTGTGGAGCTGGCTCTGCTGCAGGCTTCAGGGCCGCCCTTCTCATCCGGGAAGCAGTATCACTGGCTGAGGCTCTGTGGGAGAGGGTCGGGGTTTTTCCTGCCTTCTCCCAATCCAGTTAGAGGGGAAGTCACAGCAAAAGTTCCAGTGTGGCGGTGACAGGGAGGAGTCAGGCTGCAAACATTAAAATCTAGACTCCTGTGGCTGGGTGAACTTACCTCTTTAAGCCTCAGTGCTCTCCTCTGCAAAATGGGACAACAATCGTATCTCCTAATAAGGGTGATTTTGAGAATTAAACGAGCCATCAAAGTGACATGCTAAAGCTTTATATATGTATATATTTTCCACTGATAAACTGGATTGGAATCCCACTCTTCTCTGTCTGTCTTGACTCCTACTGAAATAGAACTGGATGGGGGTAGGAGGGCTAAAATAAATCTGAAAATTATTCACATATAATCACTATGGCCCTTCTGCTGAATGGCTACCCTGCCATTCCTCCAGCCTTCATTCTGCGATCTGAGGTGAGACCCTGGAGAGATAGATAAGACTGAATGGGGAGGGGACTGTGCTGAGCTTCAGGGAGACTCCTGGATGGGGAGGGGGAGGTGAACAGCATTCTCCAGCCCCCAAGCTCCATACTGCTCCAGCCAAGGCTTCTTTCTCCCTCCAAGCCGAGGGGAAGGCTCGGAGTCCCGGATGTGTGTTCTTGGTGAGCATCTTGTGTCAGCTGAGCTTCTTCATCTCCGTGAGTCATTTGA